>JABWIB010000184.1:0-20103 GCA_016617825.1 Platyplectrum ornatum | reverse complement strand
CTGCCAATTAACCTGCCGGTATGTTTTTGGGATGTGGGAGGAAACCGGAGCACCCACGGGGAGAACATATAAACTCCACACAGGTAAGGTTCTGTCCGGGAATCGAACTTACAACCTCAGAGCTGTGAAGCAGGAACGCTAACCGTTGCGCCATTCGTGCTGCCCGTTTAGTTATTTTTAGTTTAGACTACGTGTAGCTTATCAAATAACTTATGCGAGGACACTTACAATATCTCAAGCAAATGGGACTGCAAAGAGTTATGGAAGTAAATAATTTATGTTGCATTCAAGTGATTTCTTCTATGAACACATGAATACAATCAGGATGCTTCAGTCTGTCACTGCAACTAATCAATCTACATAATTGGGAGTATCTGAATGCATATTCTGGATTTGCAATTGTGTGACCTGAAACCCAAAAACATATACATAACCCAAGAACAGGGAGAAGCATAATTTGCAAATGGACAATGGAATTCATTACACGATGTTATCAGTACCAGATAATGTAAACTGTAAACAACAAACTCTTATTATAACATATTCAAAGGAACGACCTGAAATCAGACATTTTGGTAATGTCCAGAGTTCAGGAGAAACCTAATCTACATTTTAATGAAGGAACTTGTTGAGAGAGGATTCCAATATTCAGTGAGAAATTCACAGAATACTGGATATTGATTTTGTTCTCTGGGTACAAGTATGGCTGACTACTCACTTTGGGTCAGTAAACATCAAGGACACTAGGCTGGTGGACTAGAGGGGGGGAGTGCATATCAAAAAATACTTCCAGATAGGATCTCTGCCTGGTTTTCAAAACCATGGATCTAAACACATCTATACATCAGGATGCTGGTTTTGGAAGTATTATGGACTCAGCTCTGTCTAAACTTTGTCCTTTATCCCCATATGTGTGTGCATAAAATACTCTAAGGGGTATTGCCTATAGCAACCAATCAGATTCTACCTCACATTCTCCAGTATTTAAAATAAAATGCCAAGGTGGTGGCATATATCAGCTGTCAAATCTAGATTATATACAAAAAGCATTCCTGAGACAAGGCTCAAAAAGTAATATTAAAGTAATATATTAGTATCTGATCAAATGTAACTAATTATTCACAAACAAAGCAAATGAATTATACCTTCAAAGAGTTCAGCAGAGGAGAAATTGGTACATAAAAATTACTACATTACATTTAACTGATATTGGCTCCACAGCACCAACCCATGATGCACTGTCCCTCATATGAACTGTAGGAGAAAAATCATTTACAAGTTTACTGTAAGTTAGGAAAACACTGTTTAGTGACACTTCAAAACATGTACACAGTTGCAATCTTTTAAAGGATTGAACAAAACTATGTAGAAAAGGCATCACCGAAATGGACGTATCCTTTTCTACTCGTCCGTATGCTTGAGTCAAAAAATGACTGCTGTGCCCAAATCAGAACTTAAAATAGACTAGAATGGTTTGCTTGAATCCGTTTGAATAGAAGCGCGGCCTATTTTCTTTTTTGCTACTGAATCCGTTTTCTGCCCCATATATATGTTTAAAGAAACAGTCCCAAAAATGTAAAACTGTGAGCAGCAATAAAGACAATAACAGTTGCGACTAATATTTTTATACCATCCATTAAATATGGATTTAACTTGCAGATTAATAATATCAGATCGCAAACAACAATGATTATATATATATATATATATATATATATATATATATATATATATATATATATATATATATATATCACACACACACACACACACTTGGAAAAAAAAAAAAAAAAAAAAAAAAGAGGTAAGGAAATAATTGGTTGAATATACAAGTGCTTTGCAATAGGCTCCATTAGTGGTATTGACTTAGGCAGGGACAGCAAGGGCACCTTTTCAGGAGTGTAGCGTACCTCGTGAAGGAATTTTGTTTATTTATTTTACCTTTTTTGTTTTTAGCATAAGGTCAACACAATAACATTAGACCCACCTGCAGGTTAGGAGATTGCAATATGCACTGCATGCTACCACCCTACCAGGGCTTTCAATTAACTGTTTGATGGTCACCTACTCAAGTTGTAAATACTTTGTGTTTGGCTAATTTATGGCGCGATGATTTATCTCTAGTGTTGATTATGTCAAATGTTTCTTCAAGTTATTTGGGGACAATTTCTAATGAGCACCATTTCTACTTTATTGGCAGTAGTTGGAATGATTAGTATCCGGGTGCCAAACTGTATTTTACATATTAATTAATTGCTTGTATTCTATATTTTTAAAGGATTTATTAAAATTAATATTTTACTATTTGGGTGTGCAGCAGATGATGGTCCTTGGGTAAGACTGTAGCATTGCTTTACTTTGCCTCTACTTTTTTTTTTTTTTTTACACACACATTCTGTAACTTTAACCAAGTTGGTGATGCCTCTCTGCAACTCCTTAAAGCCCTCTGCTAGTGAAGCACAGAGAAGATGCAGGGAGAAAGGCACCCCAGTGTTCCACTGCACATACCATAGACAAGGGATGGACTCAACAAAAATTGTACTAATATAATAAATAAGAGCTATTACAGTATTACTAGAAAATGTACTAAATATAGCCAACATACCTTACGTAGAATTGTTGCATTGTTATGTTGCAGTAAATGCATAAACTGCATAAAATTGCACATATAAATAAATTAGCACAATCAATGTTTTATAATAATTTATTTAAAATGCAAATTAAACAAAAAACAAAAGATTTTTGAAGTAGACATTGCGCACGCTCCATTTGCCCGAGTCCATAATAATATAAACCAAAAAAAGACAAAGAAATGTCATTTTGTCCAGCTGACTTTAGGAATGTCATAGTGCTCTGTGAGTGTATCCAAGTGTCGATTAAAATCCTGAATAGAGAGAGGGGAGGAAAGAGGTAGAGCATTAATAGGCATTTATACTCTAGAACACTTTACTTCTGCTTATAAATATTTAAAGAGATAGGTCAATATGAGCAAGTATATACAGCATAACAAGAGAATGTGAACACTGTACTATTAATGTTACCACCATAGTACAGTTAAAAATATATATATATTTTTTTTAAATTTTAAATTCAATAATTGTAGATAAACCCCTCCTTCTTACTTACCTCTACTCTTTGCTTGTGTGTTTTAGAAGCTTTCTTTAAGATTCTTTCCATTTGCTGCAAGATAGCGATAAAGTAAAATCATAAACTGCAGCAAATAAAGTATTTAGTATTAAATACTTTAATAGTATTTACATTTTAATAATATTAATTTATAAAAATAAGCTTCTGGAAGCAACAATAACCATGCAACATTATCTTCAAGAAATTAAGCATTTATAGGTAGGAACTAAAGCTATTTTTAGTCCAAACCACAAAAAAAAAAAAATCTTGAAGCTTAAACTGAAGCTGTGTTTTTCATGCAATATGAACGGGGTATGAGAGCATAAGAGCCAACAAAATACTTCTCATTTATAAACATAAAAAGTCTAATCTACAAAACAATAACAGACAATTTCTCTTATTAAAAGATATAAAAATGACAGGACAGCAAAGTACTTATTACATGATAAAGCTTTGAAACAAATACAGCTGTAGTAGAAATATGTTTCCTTAATGTACTTACGCGTTTCTCTTGCATTTTTTCAAACGCAAGTTGAGCTGGTGTTCTCTTATCTAAAGCAGGCTTTTTCTTTTCCTCCTCATTCTTTTTGTTGGTCAACATTTCCTGTATCACCTTATTCTTATCTTTAGCCTTCTTTTTTCTACAGAACATAAAGCAAAAAAGGATTTATAAGCAAAGTAAAATGAAGAAAATAAAACCTTGAGACCCAGCCAGTATACAAAGCTGTATTAGTGTTACAACTACTACATTAAATAAATACAGAGACCCCCATGCAGCCTAAGCGACCTAAAGGACAGTAAAATAAAGTTAAACACAGCTGTAGCGACAAGTGATGTCATTAAAGGCTCTATTTACTAAAATTAATTTTGCCATCACATCTCTTTGCTGTGAGTCTGACTACTTCAACCACAGGATTTACTAATACTTACCCAGCTGATTACAGATTATATATCTATCTCTATCTCTCTCTCTACATCTACCTTTATCTACCTATATCTATATTTTAACAATTCACTCAGTGGGGTTCCTTGTTTCATTTAATTGCAGCAACATTAGTATTCTAGCTTGTCCTCACATGTACCCCCTATTCCAGCCACTAATACCTTACTAGAAAAGAGGTCAATTAAATCGCTGGAATCAAACAATGCCATCTTTATATGGCATTATTATACCTAATGGAGCAGAATAAATCAACTCCAGTACATATAACTAAGTGCCAGTCCAAATTAAGAAAAGCAGGCTGGCAATGAGTTTTCAATTCCATAGCAATTGATGTTTTGTAATGATCGTTTAATGATGTAATGATGTGATAATACCCATTCGAAGACAAACATTATCCCCTGAAAAATAATGCCGCGTTCAGATTGCCTGCGGCGGAGCCGTCGTTGGAAATCGGCGGCTTCCAGAAAAAAGTGCGAGAAGGGGAGGGAACCTAAAAAGACTGATCGTAATGATCACATGTCTTTTTAGGCCAATCGCCTCCCCTCATACGCGCTGGAGCCAGCATGCCGGCTCCAGAGTGTTCAGTTTGCCTTAAGAAGCCGCCGATCCTAAGGCACCGTTTTCAAAAGGCATCGTTCAGATTGCCTTGAAACAGCGCCTTTTCCACCAGAGGCATCGTTTTTTGGCAATCTGAACGGGGTATTACTTAGCAAATAGAGCCCTATGCTTGCCGTTTCCTTAAAATAAGAACGTACAAGTGTTCCATGACACATAAATAAGTCAGTTATATACACATACATATATAGACACATGGCTATATTAGAGTAAGAACATTACACTGAAGAGATCTTATAAGCACATGGTCTATTCTACAGCCTATACACATGCAGAGAGACTATGATAATAACAATGTGACTACTAGGATTACGGCAGATGAGGATGATATAAAGAAATATAGGGAATTGCCGCTCTACGAGTTACTGGTATAGGCTATCGCAATGACGCCCTCACACACTATACCCATAGACATCATGCTGCGATGAAAGGTATCTTACTTCTTTCCCTGACTGATGCTGCCGATACCCTTCAGCTTTAAAGGTCCCTTCTGCGCCATCTGGTACTCCGCCATTCTGCGATCCTCCTCTCAGCAGCAACTTCCTACAATAACATTCACGCCAGCAGCTGGCGGCCAGCTCTACGTAACGATGGATGACGCGGGCTTTTTACGTCATCCCGCTCCATCCTCCGTGCGTGATCTTGCGCTCCACTGTGGAGCGTGAAGTGGGCGGAGCCACGTATCACAAACAGCTTCCCCGGATCATGGTTTCATAATCCTAAGAACATGTTTAACTATGAGTAGCACAGTGCTTAATGCATTATTATTAGTATCATTATTATTTATTTACAAATCTCGTCGAAGTATTTAGCCCTTTTCTTTTCACTAATAAATATGTTTTCCGTGCTAAACATACTACATTTGACAAGTATCTCACGTTCCTGTGCATTTACTAATGGTTGTGAGTAAAGCTGGCCACACACAAGACGATTTTGTAGCTGAAAATCACACAGTGGATTTGGGCTACAAATCGTCTCGTGTGGTCAGCTACCAGGGTGTGATATTGTTATAATATATAATACATTAAAGAAATATATTGTTGGATCATCAGTGTGTACAAGGTGTAAACCCATAGATTCAATCCTTTGCACAGGCATGCCATTGGTCTTATATGTATAGGCTATCAGGGTGCCAAATAAAAAAAGGAAGCTTCTAGATCAGCTCAGCTTCTAGAGGCAAATAATCATAATGATTCCATTCAGAGGCATATTTATGTCCTAGATTGCCCCTAGAGGCCAAATAGGAGAATGCACGTCCACATCATATAAACGTGCAGTATGTTTGTGTACCAGGTTATGCTGTATGCCAGTTACCCCTTTGGCCTTTGTATATTTTTAACTTGGTATTTGTATTTGGGTATTCCATGTGTTACAGTGTCCTCTGTCTATCCTGACTCCTTGTTTGTATCCATGTGCTTGTGTACCTTGTATTTAGTTTGTCTGTGCGCTCCAGCTTTACATTATGTTTGGTTATTGCAGGGTTGCCTACCTGTGCAAATGTATTTCAGGGGGATTGTGACAAGCGCTGCACAAAAGGGGTGTAACTTATGCAAAGGGGTGTGTCCTGTGGATAGCTCCACCCATGGGTGTGTCCAGCTCTGCCATGAGAACTATTTCACAATAAAAATAGCAGCATCAGTCTTTGTTATTTCTTAAATTGTCAGTAAATTAACACTTTCAAGATTTATTGTGAATAGTTGTAAATAGGATGCACTGACTTCATTATCTGTATAGAAATAGGACACAATTAATGAATTTTATCTGATTTTTGTTTATACTTGGTAGTGTTTGTAACTGGTATTTTGTTTTTGAACTGGTTTAGGTTTTCCGTTGTTATTGATGATCCCAGTTTACGTTCTTATTTTGCGTGTATTATGTTGTTTGTACTAAAAACATTTATTTTGGTTTCTTCATGAGCATCTGGTTATTAGTGCTTTCTTTTACCTGGGGCTGCCTTTTACGAATTGTGACCTACTGGGTGCCTGTTGTACAAGCCTACCCCCACCATCAGAGGCTCTAGCGAAGAACAGACCCCAGCTAGATTCCACACCGTGGAAGCAGGCTCGTAACATAATGCATACCCCAGCACACCCCTTATATGGACATAAAATAGGCTATTTACGTGTTTAGCACCCGATCTTAAGACCTAAGCATGTCGCACTATTTGTTAGGGCGTTGTATGGAATTAGATCAAGTCAGTGCATCCTGCCCTATGTTATATATTTTATCAGTTTCACAGGTTTTTATTGTTTCAGTTCAATAAAGTATAATATTTTATGAATTGGGAATTATTTAAAGGAGCTGGAAGAGTTGAATCAACATTTATTTGTGATTTCACAGGCAATTCAAAGTGTGGATAGATATATGTTAAATAGGCGAATAAGCACAGACTACAAGGGAGAAAACAAAAAGCATAGAAGGAAGTAAAGAGGCACCACAAGATAGGGATATGGAAAAAAGACTTATGGGACATGGCCGGGTCTGGCAAAGAACAACTTGAAAGGTATAAAGAAGCTGGTAAGTAATGCTGGAACAAGAAGCTGGCAGCAAAAAGCTATGTTCCTGTGGGTATATCTACAGGGAAGCTGACCAATCAGCCTGGGCAGCTGATCTAGTGATTGATTAGTGAGTGTCTAACAATACTGTAGTGCAAGAAACTCAGGAATTGTGGCTATCAATGACATTTTGAGAATCCCAATTTTGCAGCTACAAGCCATTGTGATTGGCTACTCTTTGGGGTCATCAACAGCTCTTCCTACAGCCACACAATGCGCACCATTCCTGACTTCTAACCACCTCTATTTTACTTTCACACAATCCAGAAGACATAAGGCAGGGCATAATTATTGTAAGCCTTTAGTAAGAGGATTGGTTAGCTTAGTGAGAGGATTGGTTAGCTTAGCAATTGCAGAGATGTCTGGATGGTGTGGCCATATGATTATGGATTCGGAAGCGTTCAATAGAAGATATTCAAATAAGTTTGTCACACACAGCTTTGGGACCTAATTTGACAATTTTTACAGGACACCAGCAGGTTCTCTCTGAACAATGCCCCTATATATTTAGAAATGACACACTTAAAAAAAAAAAAGAGCGCTAAAACTTAACCCATAGGAGTCACTCAGAGACTGTAGGGGGTGAGCAAGAGCCACAATTAATTGGGATCACTGCCCATGCTGCGCTGCTACTCACACACATGTATGTACATAATAAACATCACTGACAGAAACAGCAAAACTAAATATATAATGTCATTAATGTTTTCTGTGGTTGCTGTTATTATGTACTTCCACCATCTATCGCCATGTGGTTGAAATAGCCCTGCGTTACTATGAACACCTTTCTGAAAAAAAAACGAAAAACTACTAAAACAGTAAGTTGGTTTTTTGAATGAGGAAACAGTCACATTGATGCAAAATATCAAGCAAGCCGTGCAATGATACAAAAAGGCAATATATAAAAAGATATGCCAGAGGGAATGTTACTCACAGCACCATCAGCCTGGTACAACAACAGGAATGCACACTTATTTCCCGACAAAACGTTTATTATGAGAATTCAATGGATTCAATAATGGATCAAAGAATTGGCTATCGTTACCCTTCTTACCGTTAGTAACATAGCAATCAGGACAGCACTCCTTAGGCAGCCTAAGGAGTGCTTTCCTGACTGCTATTTTACTACATGCTTGTTTGACACTTGAAGATCCATTTTTATATGTGCAAAATTTAATCATTAATAATAAATCTTTATTAGAAAAATATTGCGCTATTTTTCCTGTGTATCTTCTCATACAAGAGCTGAGGAGAACCAGGCGGAGGTCAGACCTGGGATAGTGGCAGCGAGGCTTATACTGCACACTGCTGAGGAAGAAGAAGTCACACATCACAGGAGCGAGTTTTAGAGAAATGAGCATAACAGACCCTGGATGTGTGCTTTACTACATCAGGACCTCTAAGGTTCTTTCCCTGGTGCAGTAGAGCTGATTGTGCTGGACATTTCTGTATTATACACAGTGTGTAAATACATGGTAAGTGTACAAGTGGTTAACGATAGCCAATTCGTTGATCCATTATACTATTTATGTTGCTGAGTACAATGGACATGAGTTTGGGCTTCCTAGTGAATACTCAAGCAAACCCTCCTTTTAATTTCCCCACCCAAATCACTGAACCTTCTCAATGGTCCCTATCTCCAATGCTGCACTTACTATGTAAGCTCTGTCTCTCCATATGTTTTCATATTTTGCTTACTCTGTATGCATTTGGTGCCTTATAAATATACAGTAAGATTACTTTTTCATTACTTTTCATGATATATTACAACTTAAACTAAAAAGATACCTAACAAATAGTTACAGATCAGTATAAGATATGCACAATTTCCATACCTTTATAAAATTATGCATTTGGATGTTGGGAAAACAATGGTAATGTTCAAATAGGCCTACAATGATACAATGATCTACTTTGATAGTTAAAGTTTCTTAAACTGTACCTCATTAATATTAAAAGCAAAATATTTAATTTGTGTAAACAATTAATGAAAGTCATTGTTAAGGAGGTTAAGCTCTGGAAGCAAGCAACTAACATGTTAAATGATGTAATATGAGTATATGTTGGACAAGAAACAAGTGGTGTAATTATAGCAGCTTATTTATACGCTCCTGAATGATGCTTGGTGGGAGCCGTATGTCCCAGACGTCTTTATTCAGATCAAAGATTTGATGAAATGCTCCTATTATGATTCCGAAATGCAGGAAGAATGGGGCAGTGACACCCGATCCTCCCCTGTGTCTGACCCTGCTGTTCCTGCAGCTTTTAATATCTCAATATTCAGTCAGTATAAAAGCGCTGGAACAAAAGGATGTCAGGACAAGTTGAATCAGAAGACTCGTACAAGCATGGGAAACAAGCAAACTATTTTCACTCCTGAGCAACTTGATACATATCAAGTAAGTATGTGTTTATTAGATATTGTCCATTGGGGCCAAGTTTTGTGATGGTTTATTTGTTAAAATGTGTTAATAAAATTAAATGAAAAAGTCATTAATTAATGTCTATATTATGTAGCCAATTACAAAATGTTGACATGATGAGCACTCAGTTATTTATGCCCTAGCATTATTTTGGCATGTGTGTGTAATGGTTATGTCATAATTCATTTCATTTTAGTACATTCAAAATATTAACACACATGTATGTTAATAATATAGAATAAAAGAAGAAGAAAAAGAAAACACTTCCAGTAACTGTCAAAGTGTAATATGAATAGGTGAATATTTCTGATCTAAAAAGAAGTTTGTGATACCATTGCTCAGTCAAAGTAAGAACTGAAAAATGTTTTATAAATTTCTTTTTTTTGTATTCAGTATGTATAGTAGTAGGCATTGCTACAGACATTAAAAACAATTGATAATGGTGTCATGTGTTCTACCTTTTATATTTCATCATATCCATTTAAATATTGCAGTGATAAAGTCTATTGTCATCGAAATGCAAAACATAGGTAATATAATGAAATATAATTGTTTTTTGCAAGGTAGTTTAAAAAATAGTAAAGTAAAGTAAAAAATAGATATATACATTTGTCAATGATATAAGACAAAATCACCAAACTGTAAGGTCTTATATGTTTTTTTTCTGAGTCCAGAGTTTAGTTAGCTATGGCTTTTATGTTAGGAATCAGATGTGGTTATAGATATGAAAGTTAATTTTTTTTTTTTATAATAAAGTATATATAAATATGTTATATGCAACAACATAATCAGAAAAAGAAACACCAATTGGTATTATTGAACAAATGTGAGGATATAGTAAACAACATGTACTCATTTACACATTTGTTTTGCATTACATGTGGACATTTAGATTTTAGAAAATAAATAGTTAAAATAATATAAAATATTTTCTCCATTCTGTTCAATATGAAATTAAAGTTTTATAGGGATCACTGCATGGGAGTTTACATTTCTGATTCTAAACAGTGACCCATGTCAAAATAACATAATAGATAATTTTTTGTTTTTGCTATTACATTATATAACCTTGTTTGATTGATGCATATTTAGATAGGATTATTTTTTTAGTGAATGTATGTGTGAGAAAAAGTAAACCAGAATTTGATTTTCCACAAGTAGTTAAAATTAGTTATATAATTACATATAAACTTTCGTTCAGTCCTTTGGTACTGCTCTGACTGAAGATGTAAATTGGAACCTGTGGGCTTTGAAGTAGCTCCTGCTCATTTGCAGTAACCAGAGGAGTATAATACTAGAAGGCTCTGCTTTGGTGTGGACTTCAGTAGAAGACTGACGAGGTAGGTATTGTTCGTCAGGTGATTATAGACCACGGTGGGAAGCGTGGTGGCGTTGCACTTATAGATAATAGATGCATAACAATATTGTATGGGCTTGAGAACACAAAACTGTATTGATAGATGTATGAGCAAAGGAGTTGAAGCAGGATGAGAGTTGAAGAAGACCTGGACATCAATGGAGTTACAATAGAGTTGCTGAGGCAGACTGAGCTATGATAATAAATGTTGACTGGAACGTCAATGAAGACTTGCTGAACTGCAGTGGAGGTTTGTTGATGTGGACAGAACGGCAAAGGAGATTTGCAAAAGGAAACTATATTGCAAAGGAGATTTTACTGAAGCAGATGTAACTGAAATGGAGACATGCTGAAGCACAATGCAATGAAGAATAGTTGGACGCAATATAGCAAAGATGGATTTTCACAAGAACACAAAAAATAGGAAAAAGCACAATGTTTTAATAAAATGGTCTTTTTTTAACTGAAGTTTCAAAAGTTTTCTGATAAAATCAATATTATGTTTGATTTTTTTCAGGATTGTACATTCTTTACAAGAAAAGAAATTTTAAGGTAAGTCAGAAAATGAAATTGGCATTAACTACTACTAAAGAATGTCAGAACATGAGACATGTATTAATCTTCTTAAGGTTTTATATTTTTGGAAAAAGTATTGATACAGCAAATGATGTTGTACTTTGTTTGTACTATACTATACTACTATACTATACTACTTTGTACTGTACTATAGTTTGTAACCCAAATAAAAAAAAAAAATAAGACTGGTGTCTATGGCTTAGACTGTAATAAGAAGTGCTCAGACTAGCACTCTGATCCATGGCTCCCTAAAATTACATTTGGTGGCTGGTGTACCGTACCTTGTATCAGTGTTGTGGCCATGTGCAATCTATGATTACAGCACATGAAAAGGTTGTGGATTCAGAAGATAGATGACAGAATAATAATAAGATTTGGTTCCCAATTCTGAATTGATGTTTTTTGTCACAGTTTCATAAACTTCCTCCATTTGCTGAAGATAAATATCTTTTAATCAACCAAATACTAAGCCTGGTTCTACACCAGGATCCATTGCTATTGCCCTTGCAGCAATGACGAATAAAGGAAGATCCAGTGAAACTTAGAAGTTGTGGTAGGGGCATTTAGAAATGACGGTATGAAACATAAAGAAAAATAATAAAAGTGAATGGCGTGTTACAGTTTTTTAATTAAGGAGGTAGGAGCAGTGACGGTATGACATACAACCGTATACCAACCCACTTTGGGCCCTGGTCCAATTACAATTCCCCACTGACACAATAAGATATCCTATAGATAACTGGATAATCAACCGATGAAACTCCTCATCCAGTATAAACTTTCGTTCCATTATTTTCTTCACAAAAATCAGTGCAACCAGATTAGTAAAAGGATACCTGATTACATTTACATTTTACATTTTTTGTTTGATTTAAAATAAATGGAACATGGTACATTTAATCTGGTTAAGTGATATTTAGTGGAGCAGATTATCAGAAATAAAAAGTTGGAAGTTGAAGAGAAGATCATCCTATGTTTGTTCAGGGAAATAACACAAGACATTTAGATTGTGAGTATATTACTGCACAATACAGTTATTTAGGATTATTCACTGTATTTCTATATAGTTTGGGTACATGTACAATATCTGTATTCCCCTCCAAACCATCCTGTGATATAGCCACTGGTGGGGTCAGATTATTAGGTGGTATGGGTACCTTGTATGTTGTGTGATGTTATGCTGTACCTTTTTCTTCTTTTACTTATCACAAGCTACAGTGAACAGCAACAGAAATCTTGTGGCCCGATATGCCCAAATTTTTGCACACTCCCTCCCTCGGGACTCGGGACCATCACTGTTGCAGGGCCTGCACAGCCCCGACCCTCACGAAGAAGGCAGAACAGAGACCCCAGACTGACCTCCCCCAATAAAGGATGGACACGTTAGGGCCGGTTTACAATCTTTAGTAACAGGGACCCAGGTGAGCGGTCCCAGGAATTGCGCCTTGGGGACTTAAGTGAAATAGCAACCTGGCAGATACGTTTAAGCTACACAAACTATTTTAATATATAATAGCACAGTGCATGAAACTCGCACATGACTACACAAGCAAATATATACAACATTAACTTCTGACAAATAGCAATGCAGAACATTAAACTAGTGATCCATGTGAAACACAGTAATAAAAGAGTCAGTCATTGGTAGATACACAGTTTTGCAACTCCCTGGATATAAATGCATTTATATAAAACCTGGTTATAACTAGGAATGCTGCAACTGTTAACTTTGTATAGTGTTCTCACGGCGGATTATAGACCACATAGACCTGGGGCTGAACATGTTTGAGGTCACACACATAGCTGAACACAAGTACCGGTGAGTGAGAACAAAGAAATTAAAATTTTGGATATATACAAGAATATAGCAGGCACGGAGGTATATTATTTTCAAATTGCTCTTAACTCATAGTCTTCTGAAGAGGATTTTTGGACCGCTTAGTCTACTGGGTAATACTGTATTAAATATTGAGTATCTGATCTGTAATATTTCTGACATAGAGGTGATAAATCTAGATATTACATAATTGAGGGTAGACTCACGTAAGACTTAAATTGCGTGTGGTGGTAGCCATGAAGTTAGGGTAAACTCCCTCTGGTTTGGGGTGGATCTAGAATATTATGGTAGATTAATTTCTAACTGGCAAATCTCTCGCATGGGCTGGCTGGGAATTGTAGTTGATCTCTGACAGGAAGTTATTAATAACAGGGTTGTGTGAGGCAGTCCTCTGGCTTTGTTCTTAAGAGGTGTGGACCACTTGGTGTTAAGCATACAACATATGCAGAGTGTAATATAAGGAATATATTTGGTACTGGTGGTACTGTTGTTATGTGATATTTGTGATATTCCTATAGTAAGTGTTGTAAGTTTAGTAATTTGTGTACCCTATGGAATTTACCCTACGTAATTTTTACATAGCATTTATAGGGGGGTGAGAGGGATGTAAATTGTACAATAAGGGTTGACTTCAATTCGTACGTACAATCCAGTCCATGGGGTATATTTACTAAGCGGCGAGATTGCAGTAAGATTGAAAAGTGGGGATGTTGGCCATGGCAACCAATCAGATTCGAGTTCACAGTCTCCAATGTGTAAAATTAAACTGAGAACTTGAATCTGATTGGTTGTTATGGGCAACATCCCCACTTTCCAATCTCACTGCAATCTCGCCGCTAAGTAAATGTACCCCTATGAGTCTATGGAATAGATTTACTAAACATTGTTTATTCAATGGCTTATAAACTGAAGTATTTTGTCAAATTGACAAAAAAAGCCATAATGGTGTTTTTTCAGCTGCTTTGACAGTCCTACCTTGTCACTTGTCAGCTTATAAATAGAGGAATAATGCTGGCATAGCTGTCATAAGAGGCAGAAAACATAGATACTGCACCCCTTTGTTGCATGTCATTGAATTTGTATATGCCATTCTCAGGACACCCGGAATATCATCATGATAAGACTTAGGACCCTGAATAGTAAACGTATTAACTTATTTAGGTAGGCACAGTTTATAGATGGGAGAATACATACAGGTTTAGCACTAGGGAAACTATAAGCGTCAGCATGCCCTGAACAACATGTGCATGCATTCCCTAACAACAGACATTATTTTATATTCTGTTTTCTCACTTTTTTAACATTCAGGTAAGGTGGCGTAAATGTCTTTTTAAGAAAAAAAAACCGGACAGGTTTAACATTTACAAACAGTCATATAATCGCTGGTGTTTTAAAGTGTCTACTTTAAAGGTCCAATAGTAAATTCAGGGGATTGAGCCTCAAAACCACAAGTGATGTGGGACCGTTTCAACTCAAGTTCGTTGATCCATGAAACACAAAAGCCATTTGACTCTTCTCTCATATTTTCCTCTGTAATCTCATGTGTCTAACATCTGAATTCTTTCTACTTGGTTCTGATAGAGCAAATGTAGAAACATTTCCTTAATGAATTCATTATATTTTCTCACCGTTTCATAATTTTTATGTCAACCAGTTTGTTTCTTTTCTGTTTTTTTTACCTTTCAGGCTTTTTCACAGGTACCGAGACTTGGCACCACAACTTGTTCCAGATGACTACACAAATAAACCAGATGTGCGGATTCCATATGAACTTATAGGCAGCATGCCAGAACTCAAGGTGAAGCATGAAAGTAGAAATAACTGCAAAGGTTAACAGGTGTCACTCTAATCCTGTGCTTCATTCATAATTTATCATGTGCTAATTGCTAGGACTGGAAAGATAATTGAACATAATACAGTAAAGACTAAGTTCTTCTTTAAGCCACTGAACCATCTCAGTTACACTACACATTATGAACTAACGCGAACTCTGTCTCACCTGTTGCTCTTTGAGTGAACCTATATAACCTATACGAATGTGTATTGTTTAGCGTTTAAGGAAATAAAACACATAGGACCGAATCCTGCTCTCCTTATGTTAGCTGACTTCCACATGCACCAGTGTGGAAGTCAACTAAAAGTGCACTGCCATGCACACACTGGCATGTGCACAAACAGAGCTGTCCCCTGGGCCCAGGGCTGGTGCCAGGTTTTAGGTTGCCCTAGGCGAGGCCTGCACTGCACCACCCTTGTCTGTCCAGAGTGAGTGATGTGATGACATGTGATGACATCACATCACGCCGGAACACGTCGTGACAACTTCAAGTCACTTAAAACAATCGAGGAGGGCGGCGGTGAGAAGGTAATATTGCCACTCACCCTCCTGTTGTTTCATCATTATATTTTATGTATATTGTTTATTTATTTTTTTTACAGCAGCTGCCCTAGGCTGATGCCTAATGGGTGCGCAGGCCCTGCCTGGACCGGAGATATCCCCCTTGCCCACCTACATTATGCAAGGTGGGCAAGGGGAACATTTAAATTCTTGCAGTCAGTGGTTGCACAGAGTCATGGCAGGGGTCTAGCAGCGTGGGGGAGTTCAATCCCCTCTCTCTGTACTACTGCGCACGGGAATCAGCATCTGGTTCATAAAATGTATGTAAATAATACTTACAAGTACTTATCCAGACTAGAAATTATAACTTTCCATATGGTTGGACAAGTAACCTTTCTCACGCTGAAAAAATGTACACACCTGGGTTACCCAACCGGAAACAATCCACATAATAATCTGTAATTGCTGCATAAGACCCTTTAAAGGGGTGCACGTGTAGATCCACAAATGGGATTATTATTATAATGTATTACAGTATACAGGATAGATAGGATTAAGGACGGCAGATCAAGACTTCCTAACTCTTTGCACTAAAGGGTGCTGCTGTGTAGAGAAACAGTTGTCGCTACCTATTTTAGATATAATATGAAAATTAGTATTTTAAATGCCTACAAAACAATGTGCCTACATTCATATGCATATCTAACATACATGCTTGGAGAAAAGAAAATATAAATTACATTTTTACAATTGCAAATGTGTATGCAAATATCTCTGTATTGATGATTATCTTGCGCACTAAATAGCCATTTATAATTGAATGTTTATCTCACTCCATTCCATCAACAATATGACAACATTTGGACAAAAAAGTAACAGAAAGGTTCAAGGTCAAAATAGTTAACTTACAACATTGAAAAATCATCCACATTTTGAGAAATGAGTTTGTCTAACTGGGGGACATCCAGGACTTTTGTTCCAGGCTTCCAAACACTTACCTTAGCTCTCCAGCAGCAGATATCAATGGTGTCCTACTGCTGATGTGCTAGGGTGTGCTAGGGTGCGCATTAATGTAACCTGGGGTGGGATGACATGGAAACGTCTCACTGGCCCCACAATGCCACGTCGCAGTCCTACTATAAAATATCTATAAAATAAAACCCCAAAATGCTTATCTTCTTCTGTGTGTGTCTGTATCTATGTGTATATGAAAGAAAATGAATAAGAAAAAGTCTAGCCAATGCTTACCACCCTCCCCTGCTTTCCTTTGAATTACAAAATGTTATATGAAAATAGTAAAATACCAAATAAACAAGCTAAAAGCCAACCTTGCACTGTAAGCTTTGGTACTGGAAGAGATGCCATTCTCAGTACAGCAAAACAGTAGATCACATGACATATGGGTGAGTAGGTTTCTCACCTACTCCACCAGCTGTAGAGGTGAAGACTGTCTCCTGTGTGTAACTCTGCAGTCAGTGTGAGTCATAGGCAGATACCATTCCTCACAAACAGTGTGTCAGTGAAGAACGACATAGTTTAAGCAGTGTCTTGAATTGGGCACAGTATAGCTATGTCTAGCTCTTGCACCCAGAGGGCATTCAATGCAGTTTACCTATATTGCCTATGCCCAAGTTCATCTCTACTGGCAGTAATAGGGTGTCACGACAAGCATATTCCTGCCCTACTTATTAACCCCTTGCAATTCCACCTTCTGGAACAGGGGGCCAGAGAAGAAATGATTCTGCATTCCCTTTCTTTTGGGGTGTACATTTTCATGAGCAGGTTCCTAATTCCTGTATGCTCCCTCTACTACTGTACCTTATACAATGCTGTTTCTATACTGTATGGCTCCCAGTGCGAACAGTCAAAAAGCATACCCCCTTTCCCCATCTCCAGTGAGTTTTGGCCAATTGCACAGTTCTCCTGCCCCTAAAAATGGCCCTGTCTCTATGTATTTGTTTTTATTAGCATAGTTTATTATGTGTTCTTTATGTTTTTCACTGATTGTATTTATTTATTCTCTTATTTATTGTTCACTTTTTATATGGTGCTTAAAAAATAAATAAATAATATATGATTTCAGGATAACCCCTTCCGCCAGAGGATAGCTGAAGTGTTCTCAGAGCATGGGGATGGAAACATGACACTGGATGATTTCCTAGACATGTTTTCTGTGCTCAGTGAAATGGCTCCTCGTGATCTTAAAGCTTACTATGCATTCAAAATATATGGTGAGTCTATTTGTAATTTATATATTTTTAATCATCTAGTGCCTTATGGGGGGTTTTAAATACTATATTTAAAGCATATAATTATTACTGCATATACTCGAGTATAAGCCTAGTTTTTCAGCACATTTCTTTGTGCTGAAAGTGCCCACCTCGGCTTATACTCGAGTCATTGTCCTGGATGATGTCAATGAGTTATCCCAGTTTAAAATTAGGTGAAATTAAAGGCCTCGGCTAATCATGATTTTTCATTGCTGGAATCAAATATTCTGAAACATTGAATACGAGCAATCAGGTTATATATTTTTATTGTGACATTTTTACTATTGTAGAATAATTTTATTTGCTGTGCTTAATACACAGTTGACTTTAACAGAAGATCATTCTTATTTTTACTTCCAGTCTGTGCTTAGTGTATGTCACTTGTGGTTCACTGAGTAGACAAGATACACTGAGGTTACGCCCTTGATTACCCTACCCAAAAAACGAACATTGAAAAAAACACACTTTATTTATTACAGATTGGAGAAATGTCTCTGCTGCTCTTCTCCCCCTCTGTCTCCACAGTTCTTTCCCCCTCTGTCTCCGCAGCTTTCTCCCACTTTTTCTCTGCAGCTCTTCTCTGCCTCCCCCTCTGTCTCCACAGCTCTCTCACTTCATTTTGATATTGCTGCCTGGAGGTAATGTACTGTTGCACTAACAGACGGAGACAGAGCCTGGCATGCATATAGATGTATGCATATAGATTCATATGTATGCCTGGCTGTGTCTCCTGCGTCCATTACTCCCAGGAATTTCATTTTTACCCCATTTTTGGTAATTTTCCCATGTTCCCAAACCACTGCTGTAACCAGTCATTTTTACTTTAAAACCTCCTTTCTTTATAAAATGATCCCTGCTATGTATCAGCCTGATGGAAGGTACTGTGTATATGAAGGGGGGTGAATATAATAACCTATAAACAGGACATCCAAATTCCACATATCTCATGCATTTGAAATTTTGTTTATCACAAATCTTTTACTGCAGATTTCAATAATGATGACTACATATGTAAGTCAGACCTGGAAAAGACACTCAACAAGCTTACAAGGAATGAATTAACACCAGAGGAAGTGTGTCTTGTATGTGAGAAAGTTATAGATGAGGCTGATGTAGATAATGATGGAAAGCTGTCATTGGAAGATTTCCAGCATATGATCGTTAGAGCACCGGACTTTCTGAGGTACTATAAAATACATGCTGTAAAATAGTTCTATTACCGCCAGCATAGGGACCAAGGGTTGTTTTTTTTTATTTTTTCTGAAAACGATGTCTGTCAGTTTCTAGTTGATCAAACCAACAGCCTTTTACAGTGAAGAGCCATCAGTTTGGTCAGTTAGAAGGCGACAGGCAGACATCTATGTCAATTAGAAAAATGCTAAATGAAAGCACGTCTTAGCAAATGCGGCACTTTAGCTGTCCAAAGCGCCATAAAATGACAGCAACATCTGGCCCCAGATGTTCTGTGCATAAACATATGTGAGGAGGCGGCTAACCAAATCAGCATGCTTAATACCTGGAGTGGGGGAAAGGGAATGTAATAAAAACATATTGAGGATACACTGGGTGTACTGAATCAGATCTGTGCATGGAACCAAGCGCAGAGTTCTGGACACATAAGTGTCCAAAACTCCACATGGCAGAGGGGAGCGATAGGGAAGTTTACTACCTTCTCCCGTACAGGTTTACAGAACTGTGCATAACAAGCTTACATGTCTGACACAGAGTGACTGGTACACAGATGTGACTCATATGCTCACATTTAATCTGTTTCTATATTACTCTCTCACATGCACACACACAGTTGTTGATGTTGTTGTAATGATTATTATTATTATTATTATTATTATTATTAATAATAATAGAAACATAGAAACATAGAAATGACAGCAGATAAAAGCCACATGGCCCATCCAGTCTGCCCGATTGTGTATTTAGAACTATACCAACCCAAATTTAATCACCATTTTGTTTGACCCTTATATTTATCCCAAGCATGCTTAAACTGTTCTATAGTATTAGCCTCCACCACTTCTGATGGGAGGCTATTCCACTTATCCACTACC
>JABWIB010000183.1:142464-157440 GCA_016617825.1 Platyplectrum ornatum | reverse complement strand
GAAGGCAAGTACCTTTTTGGAAAAAAGTTGGATGAGATTATTGAAAGATCTTCGGGAGGCAAATCAGCCTGGCTCCCTCAGGACAGGGTTAGAAGATCCGCTCCAACCAGAACCCAGAGGCCGTCTCAAGCTGACTTTAAGGAAGCCAGAACCTACAGGCCAGGTAGGGCCTATCGACGAGGCCAATATTCCACCTCTAGGCAGTCATTTCGATCGCAAAGAGGCAAGGACTACAGGACTGGGTTTCGTCCAGCTCCTCAGTGACATCAGATCCAGCCCGGAGGGACAGGAGGTAGGTGGAAGACTGTCCCTCTTCCTCCCAGCCTGGGAAAATTCCACCANGGACAGATGGGTGCTGGAGATTATATCCAGCGGCTACAAGATCGAGTTCCTTCGCCCACCAACGAATTTCTTCACCAGGTCCCCAATTCCATCCGGGGATCTCGAGAGGCAAGCGATGCAGGCAAGTCTCCACAACATGTTGGTACAGAAAGTCGTCACTCCAGTACCCATCTCCCAGNAACGCGCCGGGTTCTACTCCCGTTTCTTCCTGGTAAAGAAAAAAACGGGAGACTTTCGCACAATCCTAGACTTAAGACGCCTCAACGCCATTATTCGAGTCAGATCCTTCAGAATGGAATCTCTGGCATCCATTCTCCCAGATGTTCGCAGAGGAGCTTTCTTCACCTCCATAGATCTCAAAGATGCCTATCTTCACGTCCCCATCTGTGCAGCACATCAGGCCTTCCTCCGCTTCTGCCTGGGAGATCAACATTACCAATTCACAGCACTGCCCTTTGGGCTAGCGACATCTCCAAGGACATTCACCAAGGTCCTGGTAATTGTTATAGCCAGGATCAGGATGGAGGGCATCACCATCTGGCCGTATCTAGACGACCTCCTCATCACAGCCTCCTCAGCAAGCCTGGCAGCTCAGCACACATCAAGGGTGATTCAGCTTCTACATCAACATGGCTGGCTCATAAATCAGGCCAAAAGCCAATTATCACCTTCAACCAGGATAAAATACTTGGGAGTCTGGATANACTCAATCCAAATGAAGGTGGTACTGACAGATCAAAGAATATTGAATATACGAACAGCATTCACTCAGGCCATAGCAAAAGTTCGATTAACAGCAGCAGAATTTCTCAAACTTCAAGGGCTGATGTCGTCGGCCATAGAGGCTGTCCAATGGGCAAGACTTCATATGCGGCTATTCCAGTCATGCTTCCTACGACAGTGGGACAAGAATCCGTCAAACCCTCATCAGCTCATCCTTCTGTCAGCCGGCGCAANAGAAGANNTGAACTGGTGGCTCCAAGAAGGGCGTCTGGAACAAGGCAGAGTCTTTTTCAAGCATCATCCTATGACCATCACCACAGACGCAAGTTCCTCAGGATGGGGAGCTACTTGCGGTACGTCCTGGGTTCAGGGTCTATGGCAAGANCTGCTTTTGCATATCCCATTGGTGGTGCTGCCATGGGAGGACAGGGGAAACAACAGATTATTACCTGTTAATATGTTTTCCCTGACTCTCCATGGCAGCACCAGGCTCCCTCCCTATATCTATGTTGTATGTCCTACTAATATATTTTTGCTTATTTTTTGAGCTTTTGAAGTTAAAGACACAGAAGGGCGGAAGTAGGGGGGCTTATGTACCGCCGTGTCTTTCTTTTCCTGTCACGAGGTAACCAGGGGAAGTCCTCCCATTGGTGGTNCTGCCATGGAGAGTCAGGGAAAACATATTAACAGGTAATAATCTGTTGTTTATGGGGGTTAAGGGTTTATTGAGTGGACTGTCATGCTAAATGCTGTGATTTTTAGGAATCTGTTGGGACATTTGTCACCCATAGAAGTTCTAATATGTAATATCACAAAACCTCCCTTTTAACTCCGCATATATTTATACCTTCTGTAATAAAAACAAATGTTATTATCAATGCCAAATTTCTGGTGTTTTTGTGTACAGAAGACTTATGACAGGATATATATAATATAATTTTATCTAATCACTTTTTGTGATAACTATATATTCTAACAGTTGGATGGGACAGTGCTTAAAGTGGAAATCATTGGTTCTGTGAGACGAGGGAGACCTATGCTAATAGTATAGGAAGGTCTGGTTTAATCCCTTGCACACTATCCATATAATAGGGGTTGATGAGAAAATCTTTAGAGTACTGTACAAGTACTTGTATGATAGTTAGGATGCAGTAGGTATCAAAGGACTAGATCCGGTCCAGTGTGAGTATCATTACCGTACATGTCACCCTGTCTGTGATATACGTGTTTGTTATGAATCGAGTGTATACTTTTTGTTTTGTATTTGTTTTGCAAAAAAAAAGACATTAGAAAATATCTAGTTCATAGTTTTGTTTTATTACTATACTGGTCAAATCCCAACAATATTTTATTGTTATCTGATAGAACATCTTGCATTGTAGGTGAACACAGTTAGGTCTTAACAAGACTAGCTTTATCCATTTAGTGCATGGTGCAGAGTCTCTTATACAAAGAAACGCCTCAGTGAAAGGTGCTTTTTACCCTCCAAAATAAAGTGTAACGCTTATAGTTAATAAAAGCCTCAAGCAATTCACAATTAATTGAAAGGAATTGTAATGTATAAATGCAGAAGTAACAATATAATAGAAATACAGTTTATGAATGAACACCATCATAGTGTTAATATAGTTAACATAAACATAAAAACCAAATCAGTTGCGCAATGGCTAAAACAAGGGTTAGTTTTATTTGTGTTAGTCTGGAATAATGTGCTCACATACACACTGTCTTATTTATATGAGAAAAAAATGGAGCAGAACTCTAATTTAATCCTGTAACCTTGTGTTTTTAGAACAGGGGTAGGAAAAGAAACAAAATAACTTCATGGTTGAATGAAGGTCCAAATATTTGCATTGCTATTTTAACCAGCGATGTTATTTTCTGTTGGGAAAACTGATGGCACTTCTAGGCAAACAAAATATTTACATATGTATAATAACACGTCTTCCAGCCAGGCGCTGATCCCAGCTACAGGAGAGGGATGAGTAACCCTTTTTAAACCAAAACATGTTATGTTTTATACATGAAAACCAAACNGGTATTGAACTCACAGTGAACCGTTTTCAAGCGAGTTTTAACCATAGTTGGTTGATGGCTTGATATAATGTCTCTTACCCAATACAATATCACTATACTTTATTTTCTACCAGATGATGTTAAAAGGACGCTCCAGTTCTTTATCTGATTCCTATACATATATTATATATATTTTTTATTTATTTTTTATTTATTTTTATTTTGTTTTAAGCACATCAACACTATCCGGAACACACTAATACAGTACACAGAACCTGAGGATTACTCCTCTGCATTAACAGGTAAATAAATACAATGTTATATAGTTTCATAATGGTCTAATAGTTTGTTTTTACATTATCACCAAGTTATACTGTCATAAATTACAATATACAGGGATGTGATATATTATTAGTTATAGGGGTAGTTATTGCTTACATCAGCAAGCAGCAAGTAAGGGCACAATTTCTAATCACCAGTGGAATGAAGAAAACACTGTATTTCACAAACAACTTCTGTATCTAAAGCATAGAATCCAGAGCAGTATATTTCAGAACGTTAAATCACTATTAAGTATATGTATATATTTATATATATAGGTAGCACAGTTATGAGATGTGACAAGACTAGAAATTATTTGTCGTAATAACAGTGATTTTACCATCAAACAACTACAACATAATATTGATGTCTTCTGTGTTTAATATATTTCTCCCAAAGTAACTTCATTGTATTATTTTTTAATTCTGCCTGGGATAAACACTTTCTTGCCAAGCAAAATCTTTTCCACTCTAAAACTTATGACAATGTACTGCTGGGGATGAAAGCAAACAATATAGGACAGGGAAATAATGAGAGGATACAACTATTAAATTGTTGTGACTAGCTGATACTCCTGGTATTGGTCATTGCATAATAATTTTAGTGTGCAACATATTTAAAATGGTAACGTTAACTAGAATGTTGTAGCTTAGGTATGCGATTTTCCAAACCAAAGAAAGCAAAGCTGTGGATATGCAGCAGTTCAGTGATATTTGTTATATAATATTTTATAGTCTAGTCATAGCCAATAGATTCCATATTCATCACTAAGGAAATGTGATTATAATAATAGGTTCTGANTGTGCTACAGTCAGAGAAACAACTATTCAACCTCTCAAAGGTTTTAAAGGGTGAAAAACACGGGTACATAGGATATGAAACAAGGATATTCACACGTAGACAATTTTCATATAGTAAAATGATAAACTCATTTAGTTTTTAAGGTCTAGATTCTATGTTGGACATTCCATAGTGTTAGGAACTTATAAAATACATTTGGCAGTGAAGGGTAAGATGAATGGATGGGTGGAACATGGTATAATTCATGTATAATGCTCCTGTGAGATAAANCCACTGCTGCCTAGTAACTGTGCACTAGGGGTTACAGTTGTACATTGCTTACATCCTGTTTATATGAAGATCTATGGAAACCGATTCCTGCATAATACTGTATATAACATTTTTGCATTTACTTTTTTTTTTTTTTTTTATATTTCAAGGTGAGCAACACTATATGTATAAGTTGGGCACAGCCACAACTAGAGCTAATGATCTCTATGGCAACTGCAGTAATCCTTATTTAAGCTGATCATGTCTGTCATGGTTGGAATAAGATATTGTTACACCAAACTGGACTACAAGTGAAATAGTTTCCAAAATATTCTTTTTTTTTGTTTTGCAGGAAAATAAATAATTATTAATACCATAAACCCCCTTTTAATCAAAATTTCTTTTTTACCATTAACAACATCCAGGTGTTACTTAAAATGAAAGTTTGGCTTTTGCTAGAGGCAAATCCTGCCATGTTTCATAGTGTAGGTGTTTGGAATTGGCTTGAACGCTGACCCACATACTAGGTTTTGATACAGCCTAAACCTCTTTTACAGCTCNACTTGTTTCCAACTGGCATGAAATACAAGGCTATTCAATCTGTGCCTCAATCTCACCCTTGTTAGAAGGGCAGATAAAAAAAAGCCACAAACAAAACAACTGAGGTAATTCAGTGCACGGAAATTTCCACTCATTGTGTTAAAACCATTTCTATACTTACAATGAGTTTTTGTTTGTGGGACTAAGATTACTGATTCTGCTTATTCCTGGAATCAGATGCCAATAACCACTTCAAATGCAAAACAAAAGAGAGTCAGGTTTGGGTTTTTTAAACTGTAAATACTGTCCATCTACATTAATATTTGTTTTCTTAATTGTACAGTCAGGTAATTTGTTGAAAAATAAATATATAAAAGAGAGGCCCATTCTATCTCATATTGTGTACTACTTGTGGTGTCAAATCAGCAGTATGACCTCCCTGTTTGTGATAACAATCATGGCCCAGAATGCGTAACACACAGGCTGGCATTCTAAGGTCATCATGTTATATGAGAATGGCTCCCATGGTAAATACAGCTTTGCCAGGATTCTACAAAACATTATCAACACCTTCAATAATGTTACGTTTGCAGAGATAGCATAAAAGTTAAGATGTCCCTTATGGATGACTTAAGTTTTATATAGTCTGCAGCTATCATTATAGGCAGAAATTATCTATCTGCCAGACTGACTATCCCCAATGTATTTTCATACCGGTGAACACTGAGATTTGTTAATGGCACAAAATTCTCAAATCACTTCTCAAATGAATCTTTTCTAACTATATATGTAAAAGTATCTCTGAGAATGGTAGAGAGATGTTAACTGATTAACATATAACTGGTCCTATTTATACTGTTATGTCATGGCAATCTCACNACTACTTAACTCAACAAAATACAGTTAATTGTATGGAAAAAATCTATTGTGGTTTTTATGTGTTGGCTTGAGCTTTTTAGTACATAATAGTATGAGAGCTTTCTCTAGTTTAAAAAATATTTTTCGAAAGGAAACATGATGCATGAAATTTAAGGCATCCAGTAGGTCAACAAAACAATGGAAAATAACATGCTGTGATGTGTAATTAAATATACATGATGTGTTAACACAGTAAAAATCCTGTTGCTGTGTTATTTTATTAATGGTTTGTTTTCATTTAATGGTTTGATTGCTAAACATCTGTGAATANAATATCTCCTGTACCTTGCAGCTGAATTGCTAAAAGATATCTTATGTCCAACTGCCTTGACGGGTAACTAGTAATAGGAATGGTTGTGGATTATGGACTTCTGTTAAACAGAATGCAATGACTTCTATAATGCTGTTACAGATTTAACACCTTTATACCTGAGACTCCTCATACTGCAGACATTATCCACAGAAATCACTGGAAGTTGGCTATATCTCACTGTACTCCAGCAGTGCCTTATTGCCATTATAAAGTGTGACATCTAAAGCTATAAAAATAACTGGCAGTAATATCTAGCTTTCATGTATAAAGTAGACTTCAGAGGTAAATATATAGTTGCAATCATTATTTTAAAACATTGGGGTTGAGGGCACTTTTACAAACTGAAACCAGTCCACACTTCATAGCCACAATACTTATTATATCATCATCTGGTTCAGTCACTTAGCATTTATAATTGTTTAATCCGATGTTTTCATTAAGCATAGTTTTAAACCTCTATTGGGACCTTAAAGCGGCATCTCTGGGCATACAAACCTTTTCAGATAAAAGCCAAGACAACAACACCACATGAGTTCTCATTAAAAGCCTTGAGAGACACACACACAAAACACATCTTGGGAGGTGTCAGCAGCTTGTACTGCATATTGATAAAGGTTACATTGTGGATTTTACATCCGATACTCATCTGTCTTCTAATCATTGACTTGCAGCAAAGGACTTTGACTTGTTTTCAAACACATAACATCTATCTCACTTGCTACCCCTAATTGCTGCCTGCGACCAGCGATAATGTGTAAATGTTGTGATTTAAACACAGCAGCAGTTATATCTTCTAATATTAACAGAGTTTACCAGACATTTCTGAAGGAGTCTGGAAATGTCCATTTAAACAGTAGGTAAATAATGTACCACACTGCACTGCTTGGGGTGAGATTAATATACTAAGACAGGAGAAATATGCCATTAAAGTGTGGGTTTACCTAACCTAATTCACTGAATCACTACAGTTATATAACACACAGGGGATGCCAAGGTTCTGTTTATATTTGATAGAGCCTATGTAGGTCTGCCATTGCTATACAGTTGTTCTCTTTTAACAATGATTTAGACATCAAATGACCTCTACGACTAGTTTTCCTAGAAGCTACAGAGCAATGTACGGATATTCTATGCTTGCCAATGCTTTGCACCGGCACTGATAAAGTGGACCGTGCTTTGTGAGAAGGCTTTTTTGAATAAAGGAGCTTTGGAAAGTTTGGCTTGGCCTTTGTCCCGCCTCTCCTCTTTCTGAATCGTACAGGAGACAGATGTGTTGGACCATTCATCAAAATTTCCAAACATTCATCTTTTAACTCCTTAGGGCAGCATAAACTCTCCTTTCTTGGCATCAAGATATTCACATATCCCAAGCCTTTATTTCTAGCAATACTTTCATCCCACTCTCTCTCTCCACCAGTTGATGTACTTTCTAAAGGCTCCTTCCTCACAGATTCNTTGTTTCCGTTGGCTCTCTTTGGTGAGCTAGCTGTGGATACTTGGGAGCANGGCAAGCATTTGGCACTATATGGTTTGCCACCTCCTCCATGCAATGGGTCTAAATAGTCTTGTTTTTCTAAAACCTGCACTTCTGGACCAAGGTTCAAGCTAGTTCTGTCTGTGAATGAATCTTGACCATCATAACCTCCTAAGTCAGCAGGTGCTGAACACTGATGAAGGGGCCATGATCCTTTGCAATCTCCTTGATTCTCCTTGTCATCTCCATTATCTTCCTGTCCCCTATCAAAAGAGTTTTCTGTTTGGTTGTTCTCCTGGCTTGTGTTGTTTGCTGCATTAAGGTCCCTGAGGAACACCACAATCACTGTGATGTTGTCACTAGAACCAGCATCGCGTGCTGATGCCACCAACTTATGGGCAACCATGCTGCTGTCTCCGTTGTTTTCCTTCAGATGGTCAGAAACAACTTTTACAGCTTCATCTGGATTCATTGTGTCATAAAAACCATCGCAAGCCAAAATGAGATAATCTTCAGAACCATCAAGGACAATGGAGGTAGAGTCCGCATCACCACAGATATATGGCTTGTGTTCAGCATCCCCTATGTGACAAAGAAAACAAAATATATTTATTTCATGTCGTTTTCATTCAGGTTANACAGCATTAGAAGTGATTTCCAAAACTGCCTTTCCAATTGAAATGTACTGGTTTAGGAAAAATAATAAATACAAAGAAAANAAATACAAGCAGGTGTTTTATGACATGGGGACAATACGATTGGCCATTTAATCAGTTTTAAACCTTGCTTATTTCATTTCAGACATTTTGAAAATCATCAATTATTCTATATGGGTGAACAGCTGCATAGTATCACTTGTTATTGTTTCCAATGAATGACTGATTTAACATCTCGCAATTTTAGCTGTCACATTTGTGTAGTATGAAATTTATTTAAACAGAGGATAATGAGTACAAAAAAAAAATGATTCAGCAACTCTGTTCTTGCAAAGATTTTGTACCCTCCCCTTTGTATGCCTTGCTAGCTTTCTTGTGATGTTTAGGTTATCTCCGCTGCTAAGGCAATTGTGAGTAATNGTTGTTCTTAACACTATGTTGCCATCAGCTTCAAAAGTAGCCGAAGCAGGAGAGGTGCCTGACCTTTGGGATTCCTGACCGTTGCAATCCTTTTATTTGGGCTAGCTGGTTGGCCTTTTTGAATTATCTTATTGCTCCAAAATACCAATTATAGCAGTAGTGTTGATTATTACAGATTCATTGTCATCATGATTATTCCAACAATGCCTGAGCTGACTGTCCTAGCAAACAAAATATTTATTATGCGTGTCCACTACAGCTCTGTTTGCTGACTTCAGTTTCCGATAACATTGGAGAAGATCCAGAGTACGTAGTGGGTGGCATTTACACAGCCCTGCCAGTGACATAAAAATGTACATCTGTGCATATGCAAGCAAGATGTTTATTGTTTCCAACGAGTACCAATGTACAAGGAAACAGCTTAGATGATTATTATGGCTAATACCTGCATCAAAAGCGGGCATAGGCATGCTAACTAACCCGGGAGGCGGGGGTAATTAGTTTACACACCAATCTGCTTCGTACAAAGCAGATCAGCGCATACTATACTTTAGGACACTTTAGTGAAATCTTGTGCGCAGGTCTGGACCATGTCCATCTATTTTTTGATCCTGCTGGAACCATGAACTTAAAAGAAAAGCTTTATCCTGCAGCACCAGAATGGATACAGCTGTGCACAGCACATACATATATTGCTTAGAACAATAAAACATCCTCAGATTGTATGAATGGATCAATGAACACAGAACAGTCATCAAAAAAGCTTAGAAAAATGTACTCTGCACAATGTAGTTCAAGGATATGTTTCATTGCATTTATATAGTAAACATTGTCCAGGGTATGGGAATATATCTCGAGTACCTTACTTAGTTTACTTAATAGAGTTCTAGGTCTTTTGTAATTTAATTGCATCCTAGGTGAGATGACTTTTGATTTCCCAGTATAATTTCTCTTGTGTTTCATGTTACTTTAGCTTTCTCCATGTCTGAAATCATTAAGTGCTTAATTAAAATCAGGGCCAGAAGGAGACAAAGAGAAGAGGAAAGAATTAATTAAAGTCAATCTCCTACCAATAGCTCTGGAGACTGACAAGCTTCCATTAACCCTCCATGCTCCAAACCAGACCACACAGCCTCCTAAGGCCTCTATGCGATGCTTCTCATCCTGTAAAAAAACAAACACAAGAATTTTTAAATGGTAGTATACTTTATATAGTGATTGACCCAGGCTACACCCAATGGTTTTCAAACTAGAACAGATGGCGCAGCGGATACCTCACATACCTCACAGTTTAGGAGGACAGGACCTTATGTGTGTGAAGTTTGTACTTTCTTCCGGTATCTATGTGGGTTTCCTCCACAAAAANCATACCGGTAGGTTAATTGGCAGATGACTAAATTGTCCCTAGCATATGTGTGTGTGTAATTTCCCCTATGTATCAAATCCCCAATCTCCTTTAAAATGTAAGCTTATGGGCAGGGGCCCTAATAAGCGTTATTATTATTAATAATAATAATAATAATAATAATAATAGTAATAAAAGCTTGGTCAGATAGAGAACAGTAATACTAGCATTACTGTACATATCATTTTGGGGTAGCAAAGTTGCACAGAATCATAAATGGTTAGATTATATATGGCATCAGCACATTTGCAAGACTTACCTCTCTGTCTGGTTTATGTGGTTTCATTAGCTCCACNGCTTGCCCTTTCCGTACTAACATAACCTGTGAGTCTCCCAGCCAGGCCACATGCAACATGTTGCCACGAATAAAGGTCACCACACCAGTTGTGCCACAACGCAGGTTCTACCAAAAAGAGAAAATAAAACATTATAGTTACCATGTTATATCTCATTCACCGAGTGTGTGAGCAGATTGATGCTATTTTGTTTCTGTCCAATGTCACCTTAAGCCTCGTGTCACTGTGATAGATGTCAANTGCACATCTGCTTCAATCTGAAGGAAATAATTGCTTGTGCACAGAATAATTTTCCTTCCATCTCCTATCCCCCTCCTGCTTTTGTCACCTGCCAGTTATATTCCTTCATGAAACTCATTGCTTCACAAAAAGNAATACGCTATTTTTTTCTGTGCAAGGATATGCATCTGTTCTATAAAGAGGTTTGGTATTCCTGTGTCTAGGTAAAACATGACACAGGAAATAAAGGGATTTATAAAAGAATATAGGGAATGTCCACACCAANCCACAAAATTACGGCATATAATTAGTATAGGTATCATTTCAGCCAGTGCTAGAACACAATCTCACCCTTGGATTTTTATACAAATCCACCTTCATATGGGTCTGTACTAGGTGCCTGGGCACAACAAAGTGGTAACCTACCATCAGGTGTATATTATTTATAGTGAACTAATTATCCACTATGATATAGAGTTGGAGGATTTCAATTGTGTGGCCTTGAACCTGGATAGTGAAAGTGTTTTGAAAGAATAATGTTCAAGGAGCAAATGGGTTCCAAAGAAATCCATTGAATAACACTCATTTGTTTTCTCCTAAATGTAAATGAAGCCATTGGTGTGTAATGAGGGCAACAGGNACATGGTGCTTCTAAATACAGCAGTCTCAGCTGTATGATGAACAACTCAGAATGCATCTTTTATGGTGCTCACGCAAATAAGTAGAATGAGGACCCGTATCTGCTGATATTAATAGTTTGATGTTCAAAGTCTAGCATGCAAATTGTATAGCAGGATAACATCAGGAACTCATATGGAATCAGGTAACACACAAGACAAGCCGTAGGGGTTCACATAAGCAATTGTGACATTTAGGTTCCTAACTTTTTACTTAAATTAAAGTCTTTATTGAAAGACGTCAATACATGACAAATATAGGAAATCAGGCATGTAATCACAATAGAGATGATGTCANTGACAAACATGAGGCAGGTGGTAAGGGCCACCCAAGGGATAGCATAGCACTGACTAGCAATACAGAGAGGAGAGAAGGACAGGAAGGGAAAGAGTGGAAGAAGAATGGGTGGGAAAGGGAAGTAGCCAGGAGCACACAGGAAGCCAAAACAACTAGAGGGGGGAGGGCAAGTAGCAAGGCATACAGGCAGGCTTCAGAGTGGAGATGCAGAGAGTCCAGAGCCATGTGGCAGTGTACACCTCAATCTTATGGGTAGCCATAGAACTCNGCATTAACATCCGCATTAACAGGTGGCCATTGAAATCAGATGACACTGGTCACACCTAAATATTGACCACAATGTGGTAGTATTCAAGGACCTTATCCCTTCCAGGAGACAAGACTGAAAGCAACACATTGAGATGAATGGTGAATTGCGACATGATCGTGTACTGTTTTACTATAGCGGGCAACTGTCAGTTTATAACTGTAGGGGAGTACATGGTTTATGAGGTTATACAAAGTTTTGTATTGGGTTCTGCTTTTACACTGTGCATGCATGTGAATCCCTACAATACATTCTGATCTATCTAAGAGTAGTGAGACTTTTGACAATGGGGCTGGGTTGAGGTTGCAAATGGGTGTTCCATGTTAATACAAACCAATCCAGACTTCTGTTTCAGTGAATTTCTATGTGCTTGTGAATACTAAGGCAACTTTTCGACACCTTTGCATATTTATCACAGTGAACAGTTAATGCAAAATTGACATACACAGGGATCAAAAAATTCCTTTAATAGGCATGGAGTAAGGGCAATTATCCAACTTTCATCAAATATCATTACTATTATTAAAATGTTAAAATAATTTTTTGGTACTATTTGTCGCTATTACTGCAACTGGCCATAAATGAACTAATGTGAACCATTCTTCATGTCCACGTTAAGTTTACAATAACTAAATTAAAGACAACATGAATAACAAGTGGTTTAAATAAAAAACATGATTTATAAACTGACCTCACGGGCTGCTTTCTTTACAAAGCTTTCATCTGTGATNCGAAATGCTCTACACAGTGCTTCCGCTGGATCCTGCGGGAAAACCTCTTGACGTACCAAATTAACGTGAAGGTGTACAGCAGCATATATGGCAGCATCTACTCCTCCATGTCCATCAAATACAGCAAAATATGCTTGCTCCTCTTGGTCCTGTAGATTGTGAGAAAAACAAAACATTTAAATATAACAANATGTAAAATATAGTTTCACACCTTGGGTGTATGATTGTATTATTGTATTATTAGTTTTTTGGCCATTGCTAACAAAAAAACAGACCAACCACCATTCAATTTCAGTCAAAATGGGTCCCACTAAAAATCTGAGCATACTTATTCCAACTGTACCTTATGTGATTACCTGTGAGTGCTAATATTGGTAATTATCGTAACATGATATAAAAAGATAACCATGACTTGAAAGACTGAGTGCATGGAATTAATCATGATAGAGGTATTNATTTTTGAGCCTTTGTCTTCTTTTTGGTGACATCCAAAGATTTTTTTTAATGTTCATCACCTTAATGGAAAAGTATTTGTTGTTCATTCAGAATAAGGAACTAAACAATTTTGGAATATCAATGATTGCAGTTAGTTATTAGTTCATGCGCATCCGCCACCCTTTACAGCTTTAAATTGTCCCNGTTTAAGGATGTGAGTTTGAGAAAGAGACAGGTCTAAATGCTGCCAGTGAATAGTGCCAAGACCATGAATGCTCTTTCCACTTGGTTATTCCACACAACTCTTGGTGATGGAGAGGAATGGTCTATGTTTTTTTCTTTACAATATCCTCTTCTTGGTCTGATTGGATCATGCCCTATTCAAGAGTGTGAATTCCTAACTACCTTTGCCAATTCACTAGAGACTTAATTATTCTCCCCGTTGTGGCATTTGCATTTTGAAGGTAATTTAAAAACATTTATTCTGCTATTTAAATTCAAATAGTGCTTCCATTATATTCCTGGCAAATCACTGGGCCACTGATAAAGTATTAATTCAGGGTAAAAAGAGACCTTTATCATCAACGGGTCTACCAAGTATCATTTCAGCACATTAAGCATTGAGTATTACAACATATACTACTTATTAACTTTATACTCTGTACCCAGCCTAATCAGATGAACACAGGGCTGAAGGCAGTACCCTAAGTATTGGCAACAACTGTATAGTTGTCCCAAGCTAATGGTGCATTATGCCAAGTCAAGTGGTTCATATAAGTCCCAAGCTAATGGTACATTGTAAGATATTCGGTTTGAGTCCATTTTATTGTCTAAATTTGCACAGTAAATGTTTACTTTTCACAGTACCTTTAAGAATTTTTTATAAGGAGGTAAATGACAGAATTATTTATATTAGTTTGTGGCGTGTTTATGACTGTATAGGAGCAGTTCTAAACGTGGTTTGACTTATGAAATGAAAACTTTTTTGTAGCTATAGTTGGAGTGTTATGTGGATTATATTGACCTACATAGTCGTATGTGGATTTTATTGACCTGCATAGTCTCATGTGGATTATATTGGCCTGCATAGTCTTTTGTAATTCAACAACCCTTATTATTAGTAATAATTTCTTGAAAGTTATCTAGCAGAAGCTGTAGTAAATGCATACAATACAAAGCATATAATAAGACTGCCCATCAAAATATTTATTATTTTTTGTCACAAGGGTTTGTATAAGCATATTGTATGTGTTTTCTGGGATAAATTAACCAAGTATTTTAGAATTGGTCTATCACGATAGGCTTTTCAATGAAATCCAATTAAACTTTACATTAGGTTTATTAACATGCTTACAGGCACAGTAAACAGTATGGAAATGTAACAGATTTCACATGTGGATACATAGGCTATTCTGCTGTGATTTAGCTATGGGCTGTATCTATGTTGAAAATAGGACTGTCGCATTGGTGACTCACACAGAAATCAACAGTACTGCCGTCCCTATAACAGTGAAATGGCTTTCAAGTCATTACAGGTATACCATCGTCGCTCTTCATATTTTATCTTGTTCGGTAGGAGATTCATAATTCCATGTGTTTCCTTCATAGTGGCAGCATGACTCATTGGTACTGAGGGTAGCCTGTTGGTGTTGTGNAGTAGCACAGATTTAAGGCTTACTTTACAGGAATCAATTAATAGACACCAATACTCAATTTTGTACTCTTAACAAATGCTTCCATGACAGACTTGATATCAAGGCAAAAGGCAAGCCCATCTTCAAGGTCAATGAAATGTTTTAAGTCTCTATGTCTCTGTCTGAAGGTAAATACTTAAG
>JABWIB010000183.1:130382-142048 GCA_016617825.1 Platyplectrum ornatum | reverse complement strand
GTTAAAGCATTAAAAAGTTATTACCACATAAAGTGACATGTCAGATTTGTAAAATAGGACTTGGTCATTAGAGACCAAATAGGCTGTGTCTTAAAGGGGTTAATAAACATGCTTAGCACCCATGTTGTAACTCNAGAGTTTTTAGTGATGGAGCTAAAAGGTATCATTACTTTAAATGATATTACTTCCCCTCAATTCTTCCTCAGTATTCTAGTCTCTGGAAGGACTTGGGCATTTCTAATTTAAAAGCACTGGCTTGTATGTACATATTTGGTGGCTGTGTCCCAGTATCAGTGACTGTAGGTTGAAGTCACAACCTTCCTATCTACCTCATTACAAATCAATATACCCAATGGCTACAAAATGAATGAATTCTTCCTCTTCATCTGTAGTCACATGCTTGATTGCCTTAAACTGATTCAAACAATACACCTCAAACTTTCAGGAAGTCTTAGTTATGAACAAAAACAGCAAAATCTTTTTGTATAATCTGGGAGGCGTGTTTTTTTTTATTTTGGAGTTCTGCTCCCAGTAGTTTATTGATTGCTTTGAGAATCTGTTTCTGTTTCTCTTATTTCCTGCCTTTTTATCGCCTGGTTTAAAATAAAAACTTAAAAAAACCTCCAAACCTCCCCCCCCCCAAAAAAAATGATATACAGGTTTCATTCGTACATATGTCCAACAAGTACATGCTTAAAATTAGCATGCTTTGCAGTGGTGCAAGAGGCTAAAAAAAGTATTGCCAAGTTCTTACCCCTGTGGAGTTTTTCACCATAGAACCTGCTGTATGTTTATTTAATAGCTTCCTACCGCCTCAAAAACCTCTCTGATTGGAAGTATGCCACAAATTGTCTACATGGGGTCCATAGGGACTGAATGAACAAGGTTGCTCATAGCATAGCGACATACTGCTGACCAAAGAGAAGGTAAGAGGTGTTCTACAAGAGACATTTAAGAGATGTCTAATGCAGTCAATCCCATGCCTGGAGCAATGTTTGGTGTATGGAATATTGGGGGTTCATACCCAGTTTTAGGTGAATTTTGTGCCATACTCCCCTGACGATGGGTTATCTCTAAAAACAAAAGAAAATGTCTATTCCACGACAGAGGACTGAGAGGAGTGAAAACATATCAGAAGAAGACTGAGAAATAGAGACCTCCCCCACAGTGATTTTATATGCAATATGATTTTATACATTTTATAACATAATTACATTACAGGTATGTAGCACAATGATGGGGAGAATTTTTACACCCAATTTTGCTCATTTATACATGGGCCAGTGGGAGGAGAGGTATATGTATTTGAACAGTCCTTTTAGTTATTATATTAAATTCTACAAACAGTATACTGATGACGGTATACTCATTCAGAGAATTCATCCGTTAGAACAAGTACAATTTAAAATACACATTTAACTTCTCATGTAAGAAAAGATTGAATATCTGAACTTGGTCCTCTCCCAAAAGGGTAACAGAGTGACAACTATGAACTACATAAAGCCGTTGATGTTACTAGCTATTTATATTTTAACAGCGGTCAAGGTAAACATTGGAAAAATAACATCCCATACTCGCAGCTGTGTAGAGTCAAGAGAAATTTTAGCCAACCTGAGGTCTGTGAATCACAAATGCAAGATATAAAGGCAAGATATCCAGCCAGATAAATTGGACCTGGCTCATCTCACGATGAGGTTCCTGGAGCATGTGAAATTAGGAAAACAAGGTGGAGATATGGGCAAAACAATTGCCCAGAGAGTGAGAGTGACTCGATATTACAATTGGACACACTTAAAGCAAGGGGACTAAAAGAAGGTAATGAAATTGCCCCGTTTGTGGATTGACATTTAGTCTTTTAAACCCTTCAGAGATGGTCCTTAATGACTGCCGTCGTATATATATGGCGGCTGTTTATACCTGATGTCACAGGGTGACAGCGTTGTGATGGCTGCTGTCACGGACAGCATACATCCATGTTAACATCGGGGGGTGCCCAATTCACCGCCCCCCTCCCTCCTGATCGCCGTGATTGACTAATCAATTATGACTAGCCAATCACGGCTTTACAACTACTATAGGAAGTCTGCAAGTGTAAATATAACACCTGCTGACTGATTTAAACACAGATCACATCCTAATTCATTCACAGGCTGGTGCCTGTCAACGAGTTAGGATGTTATCTGTGTTTACATTAGGGTACAGAGGCTACAGGGAGGGAGCGCCTGTCAGTGTGATTGGTGCTTACATTAATACAAGTGTAACATCACTTGTATTAAGTCATCTGTCATGTTTAAAACAGATCACAGGCTTATTCATTCACCTTGGTAACACAGCTTGTGCAATAGGCTCTGATTTTATATGGTCAATATAACAGTCGGCCCATTTATGGATTGTTTTTTCTTTGCAATTGTTTTGATATGATGTGGTACACATATTTTAGTAGATTCCATTAAAATTGTGTTTGAAATATTANACTATGTTGCTTTTCTCCCTTTATCTGTTTTGAGATCAGATTGCTAGAATATTGAAAGATACCTTTATAGATGCCCAGTAACAAATGGTTTTGTGGTACGCATATACCTTGATCTTATGTTGCAACACAGAAGGGTACTACTATAAATCATTTTTCACAATATTCTGCTCACTGGGTTGAGTCAGCACTATATCATTCAACAAGTTACAGTATGATGAAACTGTTTCCCCGGCACTATAACCCCACTACTATTTGTTATATTTATAGTTCTACTGTAAATTATTACTTCCTCTTGTCACATGCATGTTTAATACTGGTTACCATCAGGACTGAAACATCTATTAAACGCTAAATTTGGAANATTTTAAGAAAAGCAAATAATCTAATAAAAGTAGAAAGACTTCTCATAAGTGTATTTAGTTCTTGGGGAAGATATTCAGTTTAGATGTGCAGACATATACGTATTCTAATGCAATCCGTATTCTCCTGCAATCCCATATTAATGTGAGGATGGTTAGGCAATGTGCAGTGTTCCGTATGTACATTAGGTCTAATTGAATNCCACTTTTAGTTTTTAAAAACAGAGTGTGTACTTTGTGACTTACTGCATAGAGAAATACGTAACAGTTCTACTACTGTGCTTACAGGAAGACATAATAAAAGAACGATTTTATTTTTAGCTGATATATACAACATTATATATTATTTTCCTGCTCTATTTAGCTACAGNATAACACCATACAAAAATATTATGGCAGCTGGGACTGGGATTTAACACTAACGCCATCTTCAGATTATATTACTTCTGGAATAGAGTAATAAACCGATGCATGATTTGTAAATATGAGAAATTTCTTTCATTTCTTTTTTCTGCAAACCAAAACAATTGCAAATATTTTTTCTCAAAATGTTTTATGGAAATTGGTAATTACCTCTAAATTGAAGAGGATATTAAAGTCAGGAATGCAGACGTGCTTGTCCTCCATTTTCCTTCGCATGTTTTTGATGGCATGAATGGAGGTCTCATAATACAAGTGAGGTTTGCGGCATGAAGGAAAGTCTTTCACCCAACTGCAGCACATCTCATGAAGTTTGCTGAACACTGCATGGGCCAATTTCACAGTGTCAAGCTCTAGAAATATATAAAGAAAAGGTAAGTGAGTACGACAACACAAATCCTAATTTTCTTTGTACTCTGCTTTCAAGACTATCGAGACATATATATATATATATATATATATATATATATGTATATATACAGTTTGAGACAGATTATTTCATTGTTGGGATTGTAGCAAATAAAAATAAATAAAAAATAAAACTAAAAAAGTATAACAGTATCACTGTCTTTGCAAAACACAATTCAATCTTCATAATAACTAGATAAGAACACAAGAACACAGAAGATCAATAAAGAATCACAAGAGGGAAGGAAAGGCTATAGTGTCCCCTGGATTCAAATACCATAAGTGACTTAAGACAGGGTTATATTAGTGTCTTTTCCGACAGAGGACTTCACTTCCCTCACCCACCCAGTCACACTGCAAAAGCTTATTAATGTAGTTGTTTTAGTATAAATTTAGTATCAGGATATGTNTTACCCTGTTTTAGACCAATGTGAGGCAATTGGTTACCAGTACCTACTGTAATGTGTTAAACTCCATAAACCCTCATTTCCTCTTGGTCTTTTTATTTTAATTATAAGGTTTACGAGTTGGCATTACATTATTAACTCTTGGCTTTACAAACTATTACAATATATTACAAATCTGATATCATTTTATCTGCAGCACTATGGTTCTTTTTGACNATGAATGCCTGTAGTCCCATTGGCCCCATTGTTCATCTGGGCCTAGTTGCATTATATTGTAAATTTCCACTACACGCAGGTTGATTGATGCTGTATATGATGATAATCCTGCACCACAGTGAGTACTAANGGGATAAATTCACTGCTGTTAACTGNTGTTTTCNTGGAATAGATAAACAGGGCNGCAGGGAATGAAGGGTTAGGGTAGTGTAAGAGGAGGACAGGGAGACATTAGGCCACAGAATGTTGTGAGACAAATGGACTCCCAGTCAGTGANGAAAAGAATAGAAGGCCAAAAGTACAAGGTAGAATCTACCAGGGACAGAACCATTTCCATCTAGAGTGCTGAGGGGCATCAGACGGTGTCCAATATGAGATTGCTGTAACTATCTAAACTTGTTTAATGATCGGTTTCCCTATGCAGCCTAGCTCCTCCATTTGCAAAAACTCGTCAAGAAGAAAACCCATCTCATTAAAGTAGAGGAAAAAGTGAGTAACTGGTCCTTACACCAACAAGCAGACCAAGCAATACTATTTAAGAGCTAGGATTCTGGGTTTGTGGGGGATCTATTCTGACAGGATATCACGAGATGCTGGNAAGACTAATATTGCGGATATTTAATGAACCGACTAGCATCAAAATATTACTGATGTCCTGAGCACGATTGTGACCGGTGCTCTGCAATTTATAGCTACATAAAACTAAAAGCTCTATGACTGATGTATAGTTGCTGACTGTTGTGGGAGATATAATGTTAGTTTGCTGCTGTTGTATACAGCACGAAGAATGCCTGCTGATAATTATAAATGAATCCATTAGAATTGTATTATGCTCAGTTGTTAATATCTAGTGAAAGCAAAAGTAGCGGCTCAGCTCAGCTCAGTACTGAGAAGAAAGGACAGAGCAAAGAGCCGCTATTCATGTGCTTCTCATTAGATTAGGAATGAATAGCAGACAGTGACCTGGACATTGTTTGCTGTATGTCTTGGTAGTTTATGTGCTGCCAGGAAAGCCTCTAATTCACTGTAATGCCATTTATGCCATGCTTGCATATTGCTTTTTATAAAATACTGTAAAACTAGTAACTGATCATCATCAGATATCACATCAGACCATTTTGTTTAGTTATAATACCTATCCCTGTATAATCTTTTTGTTTGTAAGATAAAGGATTTAGACATAATATGCCAGATCAGAAAAAGCACAACTATTTCAAATTGATTATAAAGCTTACAACACAAAATCAGTATAAATTCTGCAAGACGAGGTCTGGTGGCCTTCTCTGGCCAATTTTTATATTGCTAAATGGAGTTTTACAAGAAATCACATTGTTTAAAATCACCACCAATATACACATGAATGTAAATATGCTGTTTGAAAAGTGTTAAGGATAAGATCAATTTAATTTAAATAAATTAATAATTAGTTTGGAAGTCTGTGCGTGTGTAGTGTGGTTACACAGTGAATGAATGAAATATATTTTGTTCCACTTATAACTTATTGCTTTTCTATTTCAAAGCCATCGTAATCCATCGTAACTCTGAGTTAGGATGTCATAATTGTATTATGTTTATTTTGTAGATGTAGCTTATGATGTGCTGTTTAATATTATGTATTCTGTTTGACTCTTTAATAAAGCATTAGCAAATTATAAAGTTACAAAGAATATATAGTATAAATAAGCATGCCAGCGAGCCTGTCCNGTTTTTCTACCCCCACATGAGGAACACTGTTTTGATTGTTATTGAATCTGGTCACTCTGACATCCGGGGACATTACTGGTGGTTTCCCCCCACCAACGTGTTTATACACATTAGTATGTCTTTGCACAGATATTAAGCCACAAAGGATGTAGTCTAAATTGCATATTGGTCACTCAGATTTATCTGTATTATATGCTAAATATACTAAAATACTCTGTATTTTGCATGGTGACTAATAAGATGTTCTTTATTGTATACAGATCTCTAAAAAGCTTCCTTTTTTTGTAAATTGTCACTATATTGATTCACTCTCTCTCTCTCTTTAATATATATATATATATATATATATATATATATATATATATATATATATATATATATATATGTTCCATAGGTGTTTTTATAATGGTATTCTTTATTAGATTAGGATCACCTATATGTGCATGATGTTTCTACCTGCTTCTTTTGTTACCTTATGTGTAACAATTAATGAATATAATGTAAATACTGTAGATCTGTACTGTCAATCATTACTTCAAGTGTAGACATTGTGATAGAAGGTTTATAAAGCTTACACACAAATCAAATTATGCATATACATCTCTAACCATACTNATCTCTGGATGATTGCACAATACAAGTGGTCCCTACTTACATCTAACCATTTGGAGACTGCTCATTAAATGACAGACACATTTCCTCTTGGCTCTGTAAATTCCATGAACTTATCTGTAGTAGACGAGCAAGTAGATAGAAATCAACCTTAAGTTTATCACAATATGGTAATCATGGACATTCACCCAGGTTTATTTTGGTGGAAATGGGTCCCAAGAAAAAAAAAAAACGGGTCCAGTTGACCAAGGTTTTTTCCCGGGACCAATGCAGGGTTTTACTGGGATTTTTCCAGGGTCGTTGCAGTGGAAAAGGGGTTTCTCTTTAAAACATAGTAGGTTACAATACTCTACTCCATTCAGTGGAAATGGTGTCAACACTGGAAAAAAAAAACCCAGGTTCACCTTGCAGTCGAAAAGGAGTCTTCTTTTTGACCTGTGAAAAATGCAAGGTAAAAATCCAGTTCTGAATATGGGTTTTTGGTGGAAAAGAGGTATAAGTCATGAGAGTGTAAAGATCTGAATCTTGAACTTTTTAATGTTTAAATAAAAAATGCATAAAAATACTTGGTCAGTCAAAGCTGCATCTATATACATTTTTTATAAAATAATTATTTATTAAAAAATGCAGAACAGAAATTTTTTTCCATTGCAGTGCACTAATTACACATATATATAACTATGTAAATAAAGTATTATAATTAAGCATGTAGTATACAAGTTTCTTGTGATGCTTGTAATAGCTATAGATCCTTAACTGTTCAATATGTATTTTAATAAAATATATAGTTCATTTCTTGTAATAAAATAAGCGGTTGGTTTCTGTATAAAAAAAGAAAATGCCCAAATACAGGAATACGATAAGTAAAAATGTATATAGAACACAAAGCCTCCCTCCCCCCTTCCCTCATTCAGCTGATTACCACCCACTCACAGCTGTATGTTAGCATTAAAACCCCAGTGCTGCTCTAGAGCTGACTCAGCTCTTAATTTGCCTGTCATGTGGATTCACATGTCAAATTCCCACCTTTTTTTATTAAATTGGGTATACTGGATGGCCAAGTGGCTCTTATCTGCTGTCACATTCTGTGACTCAAATTATGAACCTGCTGCGATGGTCAATGCTGCTTTAAACCTCTTCATTACCCAGTGCTATTCAAATAACTAGGGGTCCTAGAAGATGTACTGGTGCACAAAGCCACAATCAATATGTATATACATTCTTATATCACTATTGTAATTTACCGTTANAAATGTGTACGAGTGAGTGTTTATTTTCTACAGGAATGCAATTAATCTTAGGTACTAGATACGATAGATACCATATAACCTTGCTCTGCAGTAGTGTATAGATCTACTGAATCACTTTCCAATAGACAAGTAGAGGTTTTGTCTAGTCTTGTAAGGTATTAGCAATACATTTATATTTATATATTTCAACTGAAATTGTAACGTAAATATGTTGCAATATTTCACTTGCTTTTCCTTCATATTTGGAAGCTCAATGTCACTTTTCATGCATTTCTTAGCCNTCTATTGTAAACTGTACTAAACATAGGCTAAATGAATACATATAGATTTTTCTGACATGCTTTATCAGATGTGTTCTGCGTTTTGATAACCAAATGCAGGATTTCCAGATGTAATAATACAGAAACCGCATAATGCAGGATGGGGGGGTAGACAATTCCTCCCATGTGTAAGGGAATTTGCAAGGAGACCCTTTACTAAATGTTTCCGCACCATCTTTGCTTAAAAGCTGGGTGGTGCAGAAACCTAAATAGTCCGTTGGCCGGACACTGCCGATGCGCAGGACCTTTGCGGAGGCCTGGATCCTACCCATCCAAAACCCTAAAGGTAGTGGGAGGAGTGCACATACACAGACATATTTTATAATGTCTGGGAACGGTTCATACATGTGACACAAATGTTTCTTTTTCTGTGAAAGTGACTAGAAATGCGCATATGTCTACATAACAACTGTTGATGCTATATAATATTATCTGTGGTCCCCTAAATAAAGGCTTTGCACTGGACCCCACACNCTACTTCCGCAAGCTTCTACAATGAATGCTAGCTATTTTCTTTGACACATTTAGGTATATTGGAGCTACAATAATGAAGCCCTTTAAAAGACTAGTTGATACTATNTAAGCACTAAGAAAAAACAAAAATCTTGCATATGCATATTTAGTAGATTTAAAATAAGCAACACTAATTATAAAAGTAAATCCTGCTCCCACAAATAAACAATATTCACCAAAAATATATAGTTATCTATAAATGTTATTTGTTAAACAATCATTATTGGGTTATACATGTTACCACATTCATACATATTATATCATACAATTAGTCTTTGTGAATTCTAGTAATAACAGTGTACTTACGTATTATTCCCTCTGTGCCGTCTACATGTTTAGGTACATAGTATACTGACAGGTCACTTTGTAGAATCTCATCAGCTGTTGCCCTTGCTAAACCAGCAGCCAGGAATGATGGGCAATTACTGAAGAAAAAGACCAAAAGGGACATTAGTCAAACAGTTCTAACAAGTGATTTGTTTTGTTCAGTTCCTGGAACAAGAGGGCAAAGGAAAGCTGGCAAAAATACAATTTCACAGTTATGCTCCATAACAAATTGTATTACAGGTTAGCAGACTACTTGACTCCTAATAGCAGATTGAGTTATGGTTTCTATTTCTGCCTCGCCTGATCTCTCTTCTGGTGCACAAAGAAATAACATCTCACGCAAACAAACAAAGTANAATCAACAAACTCTCAACCAGAATGTTCTTGAAAGTCATTATGCAAAACTAATTGTGAAATATGCGCTCATTACCATGCAGCCACAGCCAGCTGTTGTTTTATCTGTGGATGACAATGGTTATATGAAGTTATATATTTGGAAAAATTGGAATATTGCCTCCAGAAACCAATTGGATTCCACCTGACTATCTGTAGTATATAATAGGAAAGTTTGAGATCAAATGTGATTCACATTACTTTTCCGCAGTTTAGTAAATCTAGCCCCTTGTCTGTATGTTATTTATGTGTACAAAGATCTATACTATGTTTTGAGAAAATGAGCAGCACTGGTTATGATCAGGGATACATTTGAGTAGGTTTGCATTGTGCATGTGGTATTTATAGCCCATGTAATGTATAACAGAAAATGTGGCAAATTGAATTCCTCTGGCATAAACAATATTGATGTATTTGGTTATAATGAACTACCATTGCCACTATTNAAATAGTATACACCAGNGGTTCCCAANCTTTCTCAGTTCAAGTCACTCTATGCATCGGTTTACACAGGCTGTGATTGGACATTGGGTTTGAAAATTGCATAACCTACGTAATTTACACTGCTGTGGATGTCATGCATGCCATGCCATGGATTCTACAGAAAGCTGGAAATTCCTCTGAATTTTGTGAGATTCACAGACATTCCAGGATTTAGCAGTCATGGGTCCAGCTCAATATCAACGGCTGTCAGCCTGTTTGCATCTGGTAAACTGTACATAGAATATATTTACATAAATCAAAGTAATATAGTAAAGAAGTATCCAAGGCATCAGCATATAATAACAGCTGAAAGATGTGCGGCATCAATATTAGCTTTTCCAGTCACCTTTCCAGTCACCATTTATAGCAACAAACAGGTTATGAAATAAAATGGCTTTCTTAGATGCATTCCTTCCTTTACATATTTTTTCTTATTTCCCCTGGGACCCGTAAATATTATGCAGTTCAAGGACTGAGTGAACATTTGCTTTTAGCAAAAAGATAGAGTATCCTAGCTGGCCTTTGAAATTTCATGTGCACACTACGGCAGCACTGTGACATTAGCACAAGTCATTTCCCTTATCAGCAGATGAACTCTATAACTTTTGTGCCCAAGGCTTGCATACATTACCAAAGACAGGGACTCAAGCAGAGTAAAAGCACCATCATTAAAATAACACAGGTAGCAATATATCTCTAATAATAAAATATGCGTTCACACAATTACAAAAGAAGCCTCCACTAAAATTGTCATAGTTCAGGCATATAATAATTTTCCTGGGATTTCCACATCTAAAATTCCACAATTGTGACGTCAGTTGTAGTTTAAACATAGACTGTGCTGTGAAAATAATGAAACTTAATGTATTTATGAAATACATAGTCAATAAGTAATATTTACATAAGCTTGACATAAAAATTCTTATAAAAGGATGTAATGCTGTAGTGACCAAACAGTATTACATAATACTGTATTCAAGGCGATTTAGAAAATTAGGGCATCACAAATAATAACAGCCTGTTGATGATGCATAATATGACAAAACCATTATAGGTTTATATGATTGACTGAATCTCTGGAATCAATCTTCATATTCTGAGTATAAATTCTATGCATTTTTCATTCATTATCATTTATAAATAGGACATAAAACAGGATTAGTGGAAATAGACACCCTAAAGTCATAACCAAAAGCCTCCAAAAGGTGAGTGCTTTCATCAGCGTGCTCACTAGACTGAACAATTTAAACTGCAAAATAAAAGAATAAAAGGCTTAATCCTCAGATCAAAACATTTTTAAGCCAATGTTCTAGGCCTGTGGTTTCCAAACTGAGGCACCTTTAGGGTATTTATAATTTTTGTTTTAAAGTTTTTGAGTCAAAACAGTGTAATAACTATTTAGGTAAAGACAACAATACTTCAGGTTGATATCAAATCTTGTGCTGTTCCTATACAAGACATAAAATTGTGCTTTTTAGTAACACTAGCAACGTCATCCCACTGGGAACCACTGTCCAAGGCAATAAGATGAATAAACCAACATGTCTCCTGTCTAGGGCTCTGGATGTCATTTGTGTCACCTGAATTTAAATCCACAGCTCTCTGGACCAGATTGAGACCTTAGGTACTATTGACTAACTCACAACTTACTCAAGAGTGGGCAAAACCATGTTGAATTGCAGGGAAGGTAAAATGAATGTCAGTGTTTGCATGCAGGGAGAATACTTTATTGTTGCATGTTGCACACAGATACTGACCAGCGTTACTGTTACACTGTTATT
>JABWIB010000183.1:83897-105964 GCA_016617825.1 Platyplectrum ornatum | reverse complement strand
CACAGGACACACCCCTTTGGTGGCACAAGTTACACTCCTTTTGTGCAGCGCTTGTCACAATCTCCCTGAAATCCATTTGCAAAAGTAGGCAACCCTGGTGTTAATGTGTACTTCTCATACCTCCCAACATCTTGGGGGCTGAAGAATGGACATAGAAATCCCACCCAGACTCCCCCAGCACCGCGACTGTGGCACATGTCTTATTTNAATAAATAAAACACAAATACCTACCAATTTGTCCCCTTATCTGGATATATTGGTATATCTGGATATATTGGGTGGGGCAGTGGGACAGTCCCCCAAACATATCTAAAAATCATCAATAAAAAAAATGACTTGATTTATTAATAATAATGTACTTCTGTCCGGTAGGCTCGAACACTCTGGAACTGTGTGCTTCCATTATACAGAAATGATCAGGTAACCTATAATACAAGTGAAATGTTTGGTCGCTAGNGTGTTATTTATTTCCTATAGATTTGCCTTTTATTTGTCTTGTAATGGCTGATAGAACCATGACTGACATTTTCTAGTTAACCCGGCAACTGTTGCTATAGTTACATAATTATGAATATAAAAACTAAAAATGGAAAGGGCCTCCTGNTAAGTTATTGTTAACTTGTACTGCAGCTCTTAAAAAGTCTATTGGCATTTATTTCATGTAAAAGGCTCTTGATGTATTCAGATTCTGTTGTTCTATGTAAGTAAAAGTAATGAAAGTATCTTCTTATTTAGCTAAGCAAAGCATCAGCAATGAGTGGAGGGTTAAGTGACAGCTAGAAGTGAGAGACAGCAGTTGCCAGGGAAACCAGGGGAAGCGACTGAGCCGGCTGCAGCACGGAGGAGAGATGGNATGGATCATCACTTACATTATATTCTCTATAGGAGTTTCTCAGCTACTTCTCAAACAGTAAACACTCAGTTGCACATCGAGTTACACTTACAAAATGGAATTTTACGCAGGACATGAAATGCCAATATCAACCAATAGACTTTTGTTGCCTTCAGAGGACCAGGAGGAGGATAATAATGGTTGAAGCCTTAACTGATGCATATCAGGATTACATTGCCCATTAACGCAACAGTGACAATATATCCGTGCCAGAGCACTTCCCGACACTGGAATTACATCTGCAACACTGATAGGCAAGAATTTTGAACCTTATNCTTACCCTAACCCTCCCCTTCCACTACCACTACCACTACCNTAACCTTCCATTCCCTACAGCCTCCCCATTTAATATTTAACACTTCCTAATACTCAAATCCACGCAGCCTAACCCCAACCTTCCTCTGCACTGCCAGCAGTTATCAGCATTCCGAATGATCATAGTATGACTTTTGGCATACCACAACGTTCATAAAAATGTTTGTCGCCATAAATACCATTTTCAAATTGATAATCTATGTTGTTGTAATAGCACAATGCAAGAGGGAACAGTAAAAGTTACATTTGGGTATGTGTACAATTGCAATGCAAAGTCATGTTTAGATAACTCATGCAAGATGGCATACCTCTGTAACTCTTGTCTGAATACATTGACATTATTATTGATTATTTGCATTATTTTTTTTTATTAATAATAAATATAACCATCGTTGTTTGGTGCAACACATCATTGCAAAAAATATTCTGTTGTTGTTGGAGGACCTACCCAAACACCAGACAACTAAATCTGAATCTACAATTAGAATTATACTAGTATACAGAGTCTCATCTCAGCTTATTTTGCCAGTGCACATCTACAAATATTCAGCAAAGTTTACTTAATTATCTAATGATATTAATGTTTTTTTCTTCATGTATAATTCATAATATATAACAAGGCTCAAAGTAGGGATGTATATAGTGGTATGCTATATATGCACTTCTCCCTTTGGGGTCATTGGAAAACTACAAATCTCCATTGCCTTCTATTATATTCTGTGTTTCCATGCCTCCATGTATCTTATGTACTGTAGAAGACGACATATTTGTTTATGTATTTAAGTAGCTTGCGTATAAATGCAATAGTATCCACAAAAAAGGCACNCAACCCAGTGATGCTGCCAGGATTGCGATAATGCTTGAAGAAGATTAAAGTGAAATGTATGTCAGAATGCTTGCCTAATTAATCTCATTAAAAGGGGAAGTCCCGTGCTTACATTAACAAAGGTTATTTTTAAACTATCCATGGCTTAGCAGAGCAAGCNGTTTTATTAAACTAAGCTAATATTGTAAGGTGCCCCATTAAGAGAGCACAGCAGTCATTTGTATTTCTCATATCATAAAACATGTATGTGTAATGCAACAAAGTACNAAGACAAACCTTTTATACTCTACTTACTGTACTGTACATTTCTTAATTATATTTGTGTATGCAAAATACATTATTTGCATCTGCATTATGCAACACAATCTTCCATTTAAATGGAAAATGATAGTTGATTCTACTGATCAAGGATTTCTCTTTTTATAGGTATACGCTGAATATTAAAAGTTATCACTGGGTGGCACGTGTGACTGGGATACACCGCTTCACAGNTAGCTGTGAACAGTTGTGGTGTTAAAAGGCACAGGAAGAGAGACAGGAAAATTCCCTTGACTAAGTTTCACATGCAGAGTTCCATTTATAAATTATTTACAATATCATGAATTGCCAGGTAGCAAAACAGTGGGGGAGAAAAATGATGCTACAGTCTATCACCTGCAACCAGCATTATAAGGATGAGGGGAGCTAAATCTATATTTATACTGAATTATTGTGGTTCAACGTATATTCAATTTATTCATGGAGATAAAATACCAAATACAAAACTGCGTCGTTTTTTGCATGTAGAATAACAAGTACCTTTTGTGAAAAAGTCACACATTTAGTATATGAAGGGAGGACTTGCGTATATGTTTATATATTTGGGTTCAATGATTACCGGTACATGTATGTTTCTGATACTTTTAGCNCCTAGAACCATTATGATTAGAAAATGCTTTGGCTGTAAAATTGGTCTCTATGGTAACTGAAANACATTACCTCAAAGCTGTCAACAGCAGAGAGACAGCAAATGCGTATGTGCTATAAATTTCATGCAACCATTGTATGCTAAGAGCTGCCTCCTCAAGAGAAAGTAACAATGACACCACAGCATAAACACACTGAGTCGCAGCCGAAATTAGAACAGACAAAAACTAATCATTTGCACTTCTGAAAAACTAAATTAAACTACAAAGTTACCTCTCAGGATTTTCTTAGCTGTAAGACTGTCATTCAGAGGGGCATTGTGAATGCCACAAAGTATATAGGTTACCATTACATTGTTGCCAGTATTCCACAGTTACATGCATGTCATAATCAGGTACTAAATGTGGGGCTATTTACCTAAACATGCCAGTTGTGATTGGTGTTTTCTTTAAAGATATAGTCTACCAGCCCAGTTTACCCTGTCCGGTTGGAATTTTTCCATCTTTATTGTATTATATTCCAGATGTGATGACTTTATTGTATTATATTCCAGATGTGATGACTGTATTGTATTATATGCCAGATTTGGAGGCAAAATGACCAATATCAGCATGTTCCGCAGAATAACTATTCCATAGTACTGGTAGTATGATATGTGGCAGAATGGCGATAAGTAAATAACGGTTACAAAATGAAATCACCTTTGTATGATTTTTCATGAAATAAGTAATTAAGTAATGATAAGCTGATAAACTCTCTATGATAAGCTGATAAATATTGCAGCAAACATACAGTAAATTGCTTAGCCCAAGAAACTCCTTAATTTCAGGTCTTAGAAGAGAAGCAAACAAATGAGTTATTGTCCTCTCCAAAAGAGGAAATCGGCACGGTATGCAGAGGACCATAGAAGACCAAAAACAACCCAGGTTTATCCTTAGTAGAGGCCACGAGAAACAACCAAGGAACCATTCCTGGCTTGGCTATGAAAGAAGATAGGAAAAGACAATAAGAGAACCCAGAAGAACTGACCCAAAAGAAAAAAATAAGGCCACAATGGCATAGCTTCATTAGGTGTGTATAGCCTTAACCAAGTCTAATGTGATCTGGGGCTGAAGCTGTGTCCCATACTTATGCATCCTGACTACTAGTTTGACTGACATTAGAAGAGGAGTGTGCTTATTCTTCCTGGTCACCTAAGTGGGTAAAGAAGAAACGTGCTTAAAAATAAGAAAACTCAATTGAATATTATGAAATAAACTTGCTTGTCTCGATTAGTTATAGCTGGTCTGAAAATATTTGATGAGTGTGCACTATGTGTATACATAGATTGGGTGATGTAGTAGGTCTCAAGGAGCATTGTACAAGTGGAACCCAAACAATACTACAGTGACTGCGTGACAGTAGAAGCGTTAGACCCGGACGTAAGTATAAAAGAGAGAAAAGCGGAGCCCCTGCCTCAAAAGAGTAGCAAACGAGAGTGGAAGTAAAGCTAGCCATCCACATTTTTTTTCGTGTCCATCCATGGACTGATTTTTTCCCAAAGCTCACGATTATCGTGAGCTTTGGATGAAATTCGGCCTGTGAATAGCTACCTTTAGAAAGCATAACATGCTATATACAATACAGTTGTTTATGGCAACAACTAAAATAAAAGATGAATTCTTTAAATTGAATCCGGATTTAGACACCTCAGTATATAAAATGGTCAACATGCAACTTTTCAACAAACAATTGTGTTACTGTGAAATGTGTGAATCTGTGAAACTAGACACAGAATAGCTAGGCTATGTTACTTAATACTCAGCATCTGTATACACAACCTTGCCCATGAATAACACAATATGCTTTTCTTCTTTTTTCTTTTGCAAAATCTTTGAGAGGTTCTATTGTTCTGGCAGCCATACTTGTTTGCCTTGCACAGGCACAATGTAGACACAATGTATTGTAGTAATTATAAATCCCTAATTAGTAAACCAAGTGGGAAAAACCCCCAAAAAAATAAGTTTTCAGAGACAAATATTCCAATAAACAAGTAATCTTTATAACCTTTACAATCCAGCATATTAGAAACAGTTTGTAAGTATTCATTTAATATTGCTATTCATATTACATGGAACCATACAAGGATATTTAGCAGTTTGCACTGTATGCCACTATCAACATATATAACATTATTCAGCAACCTATTACCTGTTTGAGGCTCAAAGTTGTGCTGAATTTTTATGCTTTGTAAAAACATCAAAAATAAACTTGATTTTATATATATGAGATAACACAAAAATACCATTTAGCTAAAATCTTTAATCCCAGAAGCATAGTAATCCTATGGGAAATGCAAAACATAACCAATCCTTAATTTACATGAAAGCATTCGTTTTGTTGGGGAATTTATGTGCCTGGCTGCTTCACTGAGTCAATACATCCAAAAAGCAACGAACATATAAATCTTTTCAGGCAATCTAGTCATTTATTTAACAAACATTAAGAAAGATGAGCAGATGTAATATTGTAATTCTCACAGAAATAATATTTAAAACTACTAATAATATTATCAACTACGGTGAGTCCTTCTCTGAATGCTTTTGTACTTTTACATAATGATAACACAAACAGATAAAAAAATAAATAAAACTTTGTTATCTGAATGATATAACCTTCCAGGCCAGTAAAAAACACACATTTTTATAAATTAGAACAATGTCTATATTTGGAAAACATTACTGATTGAAAGAATATGAGAATTTAGAAGAAATTGAAGTCCTTAAAATGCACAGCTGCTTCTATCATACTAAACAGAACTGAAACATACCCAAAGAAGTTTGCAATCTGTCTCATTTCAATGTGTCCTATGTTTATAGTTCCCTATCAAATGTAGAGAAAACAAAAATCAATCTTTAGGAGAGAGAACTTTGGTGATTAACATTTACATATGAGCTGTATCTGGCTCTCCTCCGTTTCTCTTTGTAAGAACCCAGAGCTGCAACTCTACGCTTCTGTATATTCATCAGTATTCATCTGGGAATTTCATCTTCATTATATGCAGTAGGAGACCACAAAATCAATTCAGTCATGCATTTACAGTATGTGTGAATGGTGTCAATATGCTGAAGACCCACTTACTCATAAATATAAAATATAAAAATAAAAATGTGGAGTTGGTTTTCTATACCCTAGTGTAATTCCAACCCTTACAAGGGAATTACAGGAATGCATCACACACATATATATATATATATATATATATATTTATTTTACACATACATTATGCATTTTTATGGTGTTTAGTAAAGAGACTGCCACAGTATTTAGGTATAAATTCATTTGACACAGACTCTATACTGTAATTAAAACAACTAAATATTTCTGGTGTAATGCAGTTTCTTTAGGGGTTATATAAAATGTTATTAGTGTGGTCTATTCTACCGTATGTATATTGTTTGTGCCTTGTAATGAATACATAATTTGTATATTTAATGTGTTTTGAAATGTCATATTACTATTGTGTGCGGTTTGGTTTTTACTGTTTAGAGAAGTCCACTCTCTAGGTCATACGGTAAGTGTTTTTACCACTTTTTTATGTAGCTTAGCACTTCAGCCTTTTTTTATCACTTGAAAAGTCAATAATAGTATGTGTCACCACTGCCAAAATTCCCAATGTCGATAATATCCCAGTCGCTCATACCACAGATTGTATGCCTAAATATAGAAGTACTCTTGCTTGTTGATAACCCTTTGTGTGAATCCAATAGGTCATTATTAAATATCATGATGGAACAATGTCTGTTTTGTATACTTAATTTAGTTATATAAAGTAATGGTGATTAACATGTGACAAAATGAATTGAAATAAAGGGGGGGATACATGACTACATCTATTGCATGAATGAAGATCATAATAGTTAATGATTCAGAAATAATCACAGCTAGTGGATGATCATATTAGTAAAGGTTAAACAAACTCAGCACTGCCGATATGCACTGGCGTTATATACTATTAGACAGACATTAAATCCAAAAGGTTTTATTGATTATATATGGCTTTACAAATGTATTATAAAGTCTATGCACCCATTAAGGATATCATCTGTTTGTATTACAGCCAGATGCTTTTGCTACACAAATCTTCTGATTTTGTTACTAAAATGAGATTATCTTATCTCTTATTACTTTTGACAAGCCTCAATTTTCTTCTGAAAGCAGAACAAATATCCCCCTCCATTTTGCTTCATGAGAAGTCATAACATTTAAATGATCTAAACAGAGTTTTGGTTTTACGTTATTTAATAAGGCTTAAGAAATTAAAAAATCATTCACATTCAGATTCTGATGGTGGAAATTCAAGAAGCGAATGTACAAAAACTCATGGACATTAAAATGAATCTGTAGCTGAAGCCGCAATTTAAATCAATCATGAATAAATCATGATTAAAATCAAAACATTAAAATCCAGATTTGCATGATACAAATCAGTGGTTCTGAACAGTTTTTAGGTGTGTGCCACCTGCCCTGCTGATCAATCCTATTCTATCCTCCTTCACCATTATCCTACTATTAGCACATCAGCTCATGTAGGTTTTTGAGACCCTTGTTTTCTCTGCCATCTAATATTGTTCATATTAAAATATAAATATTTCTGGATGCTATAACTCTATATAGTTCTCTTGTGTACCACCAAAGAGTAGTTTGTGTACCAACTGAACCCTGATTTAAATCAAACAAGTACATTTGTACAATCCAATAACACAACAGACTGGGAAATGAAAAAGCAGATAAGCATGACACAGAGCCTTTACTGTTGAGGACAAACGTGAGGACATGTACAAAAGACATGAATATGTTTCACTCATATGACTTAGTGAAATTCAAAGGGGATCGGAAAGTGCATATCTGGTGTGTGTGGGCGTCAAGTATTTGCGTAATCTGATCCTCTGATATTAAGAGTCTACTAAATATTAAAAAGTCAAAAATATGTGAGGATTATATACAGAATCCATTTTAAGTGAGTTTGGTGACTACATTTTAAAAGATCGTGCTGTCAGAACTCCCATGCCTGCAAAGGGGCTGAGGATCACACAGCCATCTGACCTCCAGCCATAGTTCCTAAGTATTTCACTCCCATTGTAATAGCAAAACAATTGAGGCACTTTATAATATATCAGAAAAAAAGAATGACTTTAGAAATGTAAAAAGCGATTTCTGTTCCAGACAAAGGATAGTCACAGAGTTTAGCAGATCAAAACCGTACTACTGGTTGTATTATGTCTATGCTCTCAGGCATAATGACTTAAGGCAATCAATGGCAAACATAACTCTAAAAAGTTATAACTCTAAAAAGGTCATCTTTATACTAGAGAATAACATTTGTCTAACAGTAGAGTATCATGTCAAAAAGAATCTAGTATCAATACATTAATGTTACTGCAGAGATGTTCCTATGAATATACCAGTGTGTTAAAGGCAAGCAAAGCTGAAGCAAGGACATATGGATTTAGTAGGGCCACTCAAGTTATACTGCGCCAACAGGGGTTAGCGCAGTCAGCATGAAGAGTGATTATAGAGCTGGTATAACCCACATGGGAGAGAGATAACCAATATCTGTACTGGGAGCTGAGCTGGATGCTATATGCATTAGTTGCAAAATTCAAACAGTCTGGGTCCAACAGCATATCTCATTAAAGTGCACTTGTTCCAAAATCCATTTCAATGGACAACACAATAACACACAAAACATAGAAGAGAATACTGTAGGTTGACCCTTTTTAGATTATTTTTTACTATATAAATGCATGCATTCCTTGGAAAGTGCAATAAAAACTGGTTAAAGCAAATCTATGTGGATATAATACATTTTAGCACCTAGCAGCTACCACATTTATACAGTATGTTAAATGTTCCCATCCATTACCTTTCCCTTGGTCATGCTCTAGTTTGTTAGTTTTTTATTAAAAATGTAAATTGTCTGTTTCACTGTATACCTTATATATGCAAGAATCAATAAGGTATTGGTCAGCCAGGGGTGACATTGTATTCTTAGTGTGATACTATTGATGTATAAGACACAGGGACGTTATGATGGATGAAAGAAGAAAACTAATCAGGACCTTACAATTAAAATGTATAATATAATTGAAAAATTATGTTCCAAGGAATTACTGGATGGGATGTTAATGTGTAAACTTAGACATTTTAAATATGTTTAGTAACAGATATGTCTGCATTTTATTTTACAGATAGTGTACTTTGTTGCTGGTTAATAGCAGTGATGCTGAGGCAGTTTTGGTGGGGTTTTTTCTGCACAGAATTTACCCCTGCCTTCATTGAACCTTGTTTTAATTAATATACTAATTGATCTAAGCAACCACCATCCTGTGTATTACTATATGTAAATAAAGCAACCCACAGATTTAAAAGCAATTTGAATCCTAGCCAGGGCGTGGGTGTATATTGTGGTATTGTGGAATGCCATATAGTCACTTCTACCACTGATTTATTTGAAAAACTCTAAATCACTTCTATTATCTTCTATGTTTCCATACCATCACTTCTAAATGTCCATACTGCTCTGTATGCATTAGTATAAAGAGAATAGAGTTAACCCAGCATGAGCTTTCCAGTCAAAATATCCTGCTTTTTAAGTGTGCATCATTGCTGCCGTATACTACATTTTTTATACATGATAAGAGGCTTCATACATAATTTAGAATTAAATTTGAAAAACAAAAAGTGCACGCAACACATTTCAATTACATGCACCTCCAAGAAAAGTAATACACAATCATTAGCAAGCTAGAGCCATTCCAGCACAGAGAACAAACCATAGAGGTTATTCGGAGGCCAGACCTTAATGACCAGTCGCTATTTTACAAAAGAGCTGATTAGAAATAAGTCAGTCACTGATGCAATTGAGAGCAAATTCCTTTTCCCAATATATCTGACTACATTTAATTTAGGCCAGTTAATTAACTACTTGTTCTGCATTAAAAACAGTAAAAGCATGATTAAGGTTTATCCGGAGCATCCCCCACTACTTCTTCATTTGTCAAAATCTTCTGGATTATTTGAGCAACGTATTTCAACACATGTATCTAATTCACCTTGAAATAAAAAGGTACACTTATCTTAAGGGACCATCCTTTTATTTCTAAGGAAGATAAAGGGCTCTATTCATAAAGCCCTTTACGCTTTATTTTGAAGCGATAAGGGCAGTCTTCTGCCCTTATCAATCTGCTCCTAGCGGTAAGCCTCTTCACCTCTTTCTAATATCAGTTATTAGTTAGGGAGGAGGGGAAGGAAAATCGGGGTACATGTGAGGAGATACTGTTCCCGGCATTGCCCCGTTAAAAAAATATTTGCGGTGCTCCTGGATATGATCCAGGAACACCACTGCCCAGTAAAAAGTGAAAAAAAAAAATATTAAAGAATAAATGAAAACAAACTTATCTGCTCGGTGTCTTCAGTCTCCGGTCCCGGCGCATGCGCAGAAGTGTATCATTGAACTTAGAAAATTTTCTAAGTTGCATAATTCAGCTACTGCGCAGGGCATGAAGTGGAGCCGAAGCCCAGCTGAACACACCACATCGCCTCAGATGCAGGTAAGTTTTTGTTTTGTTTTTTTTAAATAATATGAATGCTGCTAGGCTCACTGCGAGCTGAAGCGAGCCTGGTACGCATCGTTCATGATTTTTTTTTTCTTTTTAAATAGACCCCATGGGACAGGACAGAATTGTGTCTTTCATTGGGTAACACAAGCTGACTTTTCTACACCACTGGTGGGATCTTACACAATAAGAAGCAAGCCAGGTTCTGCTGCCATTTCCTTACTGTAATACAATGGATACTGTCATTCACTTTATCTCACAGCATCATCCAGTCATCACCTTTGCTTTTAGTCTATTACCAACTCTGCTCCTCTCTGCAGGCTGAAATGCCTACTAAATAACATACATAAGCAACTTACACGTGTAGCCAAACTCTACATATCTGCTTTATAGAGATGATCTTGTGCCTTTACCAAACACACGTGCCTCTTTGGCACCATAGGGTTTAAATTTACTAAACTGCATCATGGGAAAAACGGGGATGTTTTGGACAATTTCCACTTCTGCAACTCTGACAGCGATATTATAAATACTATGAATATGTAATTATATTGCACAAGTTTGTCAAAACACAAATACTAGTCTAGCCTAAGACCTCGTTGTTTAAATAGGCATTTTATGTCTATCCGAGTCTAATCGCACCCCACCACAACATTAAAACCCCCCAAATGAAAACTAAACAAAACGAAACTAGGGCCCCAGGGGCAGCTGCAGAATATATCAGAGATCTTGATCGCTATGTAGTCCATTACAGAACAATACATCCTCAGTAAAGCTCTTCCAAATACAAGCAAGCTGTTCTCTGCTTGATACACAGGCAGAGAAAATGTTATTTTTAACTTAGATGTTCATAAAATTGGAAACAGCAAAGATTAACACTCGAACAAGTTACTTATGCTGATATTTTTTCCCCACAACATATTTCTATTAGTTGTACAGTCTTACAGTTAAGTGTTTTGTTACAGCAGCATAGAATAAACAGCTGTGACGTCAAGAAAAATGACAGTGCATGTCAGTGCAAGAAGCTATTCAAAGAGCAATAGGTATCAAGTCAGAACATACAATAGTAATGAGATTTTCTTATAAATCAGTATCCATTATATGCATTAGAGGGTCATTTGTAGCTTTACATAGGAGGTAGCATTTTATAAGATGAAATGTAGACTATAGTTGCCTCTTATTCAAGAATTTTAATGTGACATGTGAAAAAAACGTTTCCAGTTTAAATATATCGAATTGTTTTTGTTCAGCCACGTTAATTGAGGTGGGGGAGCATCTGATCTTCGTCACAGGTTTGCGGGCGGGTGGACACACTAATGGCTAGGAGTACCTCCTAGCTCGGATTCACAGGCCAAAATCATAAACAGTGATATACGAATGGGGAATAGATGTAGCTGATACCTCAAAAGCAAGAGGTATGAATGATGGTATATATTCAGGAGAGCTGCTTATTTTATTTCCAAAGAGAATACATATTTTACAGTTGGTTCCCCATTTGCACACAATGATGGCAATTTATAACGTCATCTGGAAGTAACATTAACATTGATATGCAAAAATAATATTAATATTACCAGCTGTGAAAACGTAATGTATACAAGGACCTAATAGCGTGTACGGACCTTGTTTTACCTACAGTGATGGTTCATTTCTGTTTTTGTACAGGCACAGGTGCAGATGACAGACACTTTCTTTGTTATGTACAACAGCAAGCTCTCAATGTTTCTGACAGGTGTTTCCGTCTCAGCTGGATAAAAAGACATTGAAGTAGCAGCGGACAGTGTTACATAATGCAAAAAGGCCGCCTGTAGCATTGGTAAATAAAAAACTAAAAGAAAAACTCCTGGAACAAGGAGTCCAGATACTATATTATTGTGATACACCCAAGTACAAATTTCTTATCTGGGAATGTTATGTTTCAACAATATCCTGCCATCCCTGGGTTTTCAGTCTCTCCCGTTCCTGTACTGTGAGGGTCATGGGGTGATCAGGAGCAGCTTTAAGTGGGATTGGTTTCTTATTGGGTAATCTATGTTATATCTATCTTCTTGGTATAGTTAATTGCATTATTAATGTTGTTGTATACTGCCCTTAGTATCTTACTTTGGAATGTTTCTTTCTGTATTTTCTCCAAAATACAGAGAATGTAGAGATCTGTCTATAAATCAAATCGAGTAGTGTATATACCAGTATTGTGACATTTTGTCTGTGTGTACAGCAAGTGTGTACCCAGTCTAAGCAGTAAATTTGCAATAAAAATATGACCATTGCCAAACTGCTGTGTTTCACATCTTTAAATATTTCAAAGAATATGTGGGACTATTAACGCATTTTATCTTGTAATGAGATCTATAGGAAAAGACTGACTAAGCAAACAGTATTTTCAGGTTAATAGATTGCCCCTGTTGGGACCTCTTCCTTTAGTGAAAGTCAATATTACAGAAAAGTTTCTTCTGATGTTGAAAAGAAATCCCTCTCAGCAGCCCAAAGATGACTCATTCAAGAGAATTAGTGCAAACTAAAATAAAAGCACATATAATCACCAGTTCCACAAAAAGTAATATACTCAGGATTTGTGATACACAAAGAGCTTCATTTGGCCTTAATATGCAATTATGGGAATGTATGTAGTATATTTAAAATTTTGAGGGCTTAATATGGCCTCCATAAGTGACCCACACCTATGAAGGGTGGCTTAAATGTGTGACCCATATCCAATAGAATGTGGCATGGCAACACTGTTGTATACTTGCGAGCACTATAACTCAAATAAACCTATACTATGGGCGCATGAAAATAATGTTGGTGATGTTGGTGTAGCTTAATGATGAATGTAGACTAATATGATGAATAGGTTTCCATGTCATAGCTGTGCAAATTTGTGTAATTTGACAAATACAAATCATTTGCAATATTATTGGTTGTGTTTGCTTGTATTTGTGTTCAGCTAACAGTACATTTTTATACATGTTCGTAACAACATTATTTGAAATGATTTATAGGCATGCTTTTCATTATTATTGCATTTGATTGTTAGTACAATTCAACATTCCTGTAGTATAAATATCCAACAAGCATGTTATGCCAAACATTTGCTGTCACTATTTGTATCCCACACAGTGTTGTGTCTTTACTAAACAATAATAGTATACTATACTGTTATTATAAGAAATCAGTTATTCAATACTACCACATTAACATTTCAGCATTTCTTTTAAATTAATAAGAATCTCCAGACTAAAATAAAAGCTATTTAGCATTCTTCTATAAGTCTAAGTGAAGTTATACGTGATAAAATTCAATTATTTTTCTATTTAGCAAACAATTAATATATATATTTAAATAAAAAGGTTAGGGGAAAATCGATAAACCCTGCCATAGCTAGTATAAAAATGTATATATCTTATTTCAAGCGCCTTCAAATTTCTCTTGGCAGTAAAATGGTTACATGTAGGAGCCGGCACCTGTTAGTTCATTAATTAAGCCTTAATAGGAAGCTTTAGTGACAAACTGTGCTTAAAAATTAAAAAATATACTAATGTGTCATTGGATTAAACGAAACAAGTCACTGATAAGATTTTATGCAGGTTTCGCCAATCTCTCGTGCAGAAATAGCAGGGGATAGCAGTGCTATAACCATGACTTAACCCACTCAGATCCCCCTAACCCTTCCCCAAATTTCTAGTTTAAATATAACCCCTTCCTGACTAGTGTAATTTAGGAGGATGGGGGAGGCTGGTCCCCTAGAATACGGAACGTTAGGGGATCCACAAATGCATATCTGGGCCTAAATTTATTAAGCAGGGAGGTTGAAAATTGGGGATGTTGCCCATAGCAACCAATAAGATTCAAGCTCTCAATTGCATTTTACATACTTGAGAATGTGAGCTTGAATCTCCCTGCGAACTCCCTGTTTTACTAAATTTAGGCCCTGGTTTGCAAATATGCATATGAACATAAATTTAAGATGTCTCCAGAAAAAAAAGTCCCGTCCCCTCCGTCCAGGAGATGCTGGGTTATAGAATAGAGAATGCTGCGTTAGACACTTTCTTTTTTCCATACTAACCTATATATTACTTTCAGCTATGCTGCAAACACTGCTGTGTGACTGGATCATACAGAGCAATGAGCACTTTTCTCATACAACCTGGCTGGTCCATCGTATAACAAATAGCACTTACCCCCATGTATCAATCCCCAATCTCCTATACAGTGTAAGCTCTCAAGCAGAACCCCAGTCTGCCTTTTTGTTACCACCAAGTCATGGATTAATGACTGCTGAAGTTGTAAAGCAATACGTAACCTAATGGCGCTATATAAAATACCTACCTTTTAAGAAATAAAATAAATAAATATGAATATAAAAATAAAATAAATATAAATTGTATTGATCACCTGGAAAATTGCATGGCATGTGGCTAAACACAGGCCTGTTCTTAGCAGTGGTAATGTCTGTCGAAGCATAATCGTGGACCCTACCTTTCCTCCATCCGGCACGTGTGTTAGTACTAATTCTTAACACCATCATACACAGAGTTTTGGTAAACTGATGTACTATAGGAGACAGACAGCCACTCTATAAATGAAGCAGTGAGGGCCCCAGATCAAACAGCCTAGGAGCAGTACTGGCAACATAAATGTATTGTTGCCCTGCGATCCATAAGCTAAAAACTTAGTTTGCAGAGTAATGAACACATAAACCCCCAATGTCATTTTCCCCCAAGTATTTTCTTTTTCTGCAAACGTAGGGCAAATGTGTATAAATCATTATAAACCAGTTTAAGTATAGGTTGCAATGCATTCCACACTGTCCTATGTGAAAAGTGACTCATTTTCCACTGCAAGAAATCCCCTCCACTCATTTATGAATAGCTTGCAATCTCCTAAGAGATTCCGTATAGGGATACTGTGTGGGTGAATTCTGTTACAACTTACGTCATATCTCCCGGCCAGAGCTCAGCACAGCTATACCATTTGTCATTCTGTCAGTGTCTGTTTTACCATTTTACATCAAGACATGCTGTAATTTTATTCTTCATTCTACTATTTTAGTGCTTGGCTTCACTATGTATAGTAACAAGTCTAAACAGAAAGTACAACAGGAACAGTTATCAGTTTATGATACGTTGTATTTAAAGAAATACTTGAACGATAGAGAAATGTGTTTAATCTAATTGTGAAGCTACCTTTTCCCTTCTATTATTTACTATGTTTCCACACCGCTTCTTCACTGTTTGTCATTACCACCATCTTTAATTTTCTACTATTACCACTAACACAATGTAACAAAGGGGCCAATTCAATCCCAAGCGAAGACGGGAAAAAAAGTCTATACGGGACTGAATCCTTGCGTCTTTTTATATGCGACTCATTTTAGCTGCGAGCTAAAAGGCACACATTTTTCTGTTTGCGTAATGTGGAAAATAACACATGATGCGGGATTGAATCGGCCCCAAAGTGGTTAAAGTTATCATTACAGAATTTACTCCAGAAGTTACATGTACTTATAAAATTGGGATCACAGGAGATCCAGAATAGGACTTGATGGACTGATTTATTTTCTCAACTTCAACAAATATGTTACTATGTTACTTTACAGACTGGAATTACAGCAATATAGAGAAATATATAATAAATATAATTTTATTTCTTGTTTTATCAATTTTTCCATTTAAACAATGGTTTAGACAATGGTTGTAGACATGTTTTGGACAAAAATGTTATTTTTCAAACAGACAACAGCTACCTCTGTGCTGGTCTAGATTAATCTTTCTTCGTTTCAGCACATTTTATTTGTTTTCTCCTCCTGCCACTTACAATTTCCTTTTTTTTTTTTTTTTTTGCAAGATCATTATCGGGCTCATCCATCTAGAGGCACATGAGCCTGGAGAAGTGCCTAGGAATAATGAGTCACAGAGGACATAAATGTGTTAATCACAAATATATAATATTCTATGTTTCCATTTATCACTGAGGTCAAAACATTACTACAGGAAAACATAACTCAGCTCTGTTCTGCACCCACTAGAACCACAGCCATGACCATCTAGTGTTGAGAAGCACAATGCCCAAAATTACTATTCAAAATGATTCAATTCAATGATCATATTTTCTTATACTCTAAATTTCATTTCAATATATTTACACAATGTGGGTTCTACCAATAGAGCTTATATTAGATAGTCAAATAAAAAATAAATTAATAAAATTAATGGCAAGAACTTCGTTAGTGCAGATGTTGTTTGACACTTCAAATTACCCTATTAAGGCAGGACCATTTGTGACTCCTATATACCAAAGATGAGGAATGTCCCCTAAAATTGAAGACAGACAGTACAAACCCCCCGAGCCAAGAGGTGAGTATTTCCTCAACCTCATTCTTTATCCTAATCCTTTCTCCTCCATTACCATAACCCTCCCTTCCCCACAGACTAACTGTAATCTTCCCTTTCTATGCTAAATACACTGTAGCCAAACCCCAATCTTCCCCTTCTAGGCTCTATCCCATCAACGCTGCCCAACCCTAATCNGCCATTTCTATCCCTTTACCGTTAAAATCTTATGTTGCAGGAGATCTTTGGAAGACATTTTAGAACATGGTCATACGTAACCCTTCATTCATTAAAACCGTACAAAATACATACAGCAGACATTTAGCTGTTGGCTTTATGTTTCTCGAAATTATGAATTTTGAAGAGGCAAATGAATGCTGTTAGTGCAGGACACATAAAAGTAGATATACTTTATTTAGTATAAAGTTTATATACTGTAGTAGATAAATATAATATTACACATTAGATGTATTATAGTATTATTAACAAGCAGGTAGGACAATACTTCTAAATCACTGAAATTTTCATAGCAGTTATATTCTGTAACCCTACTGTAATACAATGATTCTTCATGCTAAAACAGTATTGTCTGTTAAGTCATTAAATTATACTTAATGTAATATGTAGAATTTAATTAGTTGCTGTCTGTGTACAATTATCTAATGTACTAAAACACCACAGATAGCAAATATGTATCTTTCTTCAATACAGAAATACAGGTACATTTTATTTGAATACAAAATTTTATGCTATCATTTTTGTATTATATATTATATAAAACCAGCTTAAAGATTGTATTCATATAATCAAGGTATGTATGTGTAAACCAGAACTTTTAATTCTGTAACCAATTTTCTTTTGAATGATTTCCATCTTTGTTCAGATGTTGTAACTATTTTAATACATTAATTGTATCTTTTGTCCATGAATTACACACAAATAGAAAATAGAACAAAAGGTAATACCTGGCATAATCTATAAATATGTACGACTGTGGAGATGGCATTGCTGGCTGTTCCCTAAATAGCTTCCAAGATCCTTGTTCTAGCTAGCAGGCATTCAAGTGAAGAAAAACAAAGCTTCATGATAATATACAAACAGGCTTTGTGTAAAAAGGTTACAGATACATACAGGCAGCATCTACGGTTAGCTTAAGCACAGCAAATGTTACAACAATGTCCTTTTTTTCAGGTGAATACAAGCGCTAAATATACTAAACTGTGGAAAAGGAAAAGTGGAGATGTTACCAATAGCAACCAATCAGAAACTAGCTCACACCTTGCTATTACATACTAGAGAATGTAAGCTAGATTCTGATTGGTTGCTATGGGCAACATCTCCACTTTTTCTTTAGTAAATTTAATAAATCTTAAAAGAGTGGAAGAAGGACCTGATCCTGGTCTAATAAACCCAGGTGATTTCCACGTGTGGTATATTTATATGTGGCTCCTACCTTCTCTATGGATTTAGGCCTGATGGGCAGGGGCTGCGTTTGAATTGTCAGTATGGGCTGGGCTGTGGATCTTACGCATGTATCTTTTCTGTTTAATCCACGGATTAATCCATTTTCTGTCCATTCTGTGCATTTATGAGATTAGAAAAGAAAAAAGTTTTTTTATCCTCCATAAGACATCATAAAGGATATTCCAACGAAGGCAGAATAAGCGAAAACTGGAATTCCCTGGAAAATATGGACTTTTAAAGTAATACAAACTACAATAACTAACAAAAATAGTAAGCTAAAGTATCAGTTTAATAGCTGTGCCACAAAGGAGCGTATATTAAAATATACAGATTCAGCAATAAGCAAAACCTGTGCCAGACCACGTAAACTTCATTAAAACACTTTAGGATTTAAAAATGGTTAAATAATTATACCATTGATGTTACTAACCTTGTCAGTATAATTTTCTTTTGTTGTTCAAACATCTAAAACCTTTTCCCTTGTGGTCTTTTATCCTTGCAACACAAAGTCTGGCCACAATAATGTGTCATTTTACTTGATTTACAACATTAGCTGAACTAAAGCCCAAGTGTGTAAAAAGCCAGATACCTTCAAGGTCAGAGCAGACCTTGGGAAAGATTTCACAGGTTTAACATTTGTTCCACCATGTTAATGTTCTGTGCTAAAGACCGAACTCAACATTTAACAAAAAGAATGACAAGTGAACAATACAGCACCCACATTTTATAGAATTACATTACAAGGAATATAATAGGGCATCTATCCTACAATACCCAAAAACAAGTACAAAAACCAGAGCAGAACAGTGAAATAGGAAGGACAATGGACAACTCTGGACTTTTATTATTCTATAACCTAAAAGCCAGACTAAAAATTCACAGTCCAGGCTTTGACAAACAACTTTATATGGACAATCATATTTGTGCATGTGTATATATGAGGAAAACCTTGCTCCCATCTCTACATGTTTCTTCAGTGTCACATGGCGGTGGAGACAACTTTCCTGTGATTACATCACATCTGTGTTCCTGGTATGGATAACATATAATAGGTATAATGCATGGAGTGCCCTCTTTGTTTTATTTTTATGTAAGATACAAAAATGTGGTCCAGTCAGTAAAGTTGCAACCTGACAAGGATCTGGTGCAATTTGCCTTACGTAATGCATGTCATTACAGGGCTTTGCAGTTTAAAGCTATATAAAGCAGGGACCAAAACAGCAATTTGACTTACTGTAATACATATCAGATATAAATATGTTACTAATTGAGAAGACACTGGAGATACCAATAAAAGGTTTTCCATACAGCAGCTCTTTTCTAGTCTGGCTGCCCACTGCAGTTAAGAGAAAAGCTCATAAGTTCCTAGCAGTATAATGCTAATTGCTGGAAACTTATAAATATTATAGCTACATATTAATGTTGTAATCTGAAAAGAAGGTAAAATAGGATACAAGAAAGTAATTGAAAATATTATTAGTAGCATAGCAAAACAATTATACAAAATAAATAGGGTATGGTTATACAACGTACAGTAAACCATTATTTTCCCAGGTCCGGGAAAACTTTGAACCCATTGACACGGGACATAGAGGCATGTAACTCAAGGAGGTCAAAGTGGTGGTATGGAGACATAAAAATAATAGAAGTGAATGAAAATATAGTTAGAAAGTATAGTTTAATTAAATCTATGGGAGACGTGAGGGCCTGGCATACCTCTGTATAAACCCTAACATCGAGCCCCATTATATACACAATTAACCTGTTTTGCTTACAACCTGAGTTGCTTATATTTTTGTGTGTTTTTCAGTTTAAACCAAGTAAATGGTTTGACTTGACTTTATTGGACTTTGTATTTGAGGAATCTAGAGACCGGAATCCGAGAATCGCAATTTATACTGGATGAGATATCAGATAGTAGTGATTAGCTCCCTTGCATGTGGTAGTTGACTCTAGTACTGTTTTGTAGTTGACTCTATAATAAAAGCCATTTCAACTAATGTGCAAACATTGTTGTCACTATTATTGCCTAATAAGTACTTGCAGTAGAAGTAGGAAAGGTGCAAATGGACACACAAAACACACACACACACACACACACACACACACACACACTAGTTCTAGCTGAGTAATTTTCAGCTGATAACAGGATTGTATTTAGCCCAACAAAGAAAAGTCAGATGACCCTTTGGATAGAATTGTAATAATTTGCATGTGTTTACATTCTTGGCATACACAGTATTAAAATATGGCAAAAAAAAACCCAACCAAAAACCCAGACATAAGACAAATTCACATGATGTACAGAATATTATTTATACTATAACTGTGATCTACATATTGAAAAAGAATACTTACTATTACACTATTTTATATATGATTTTCCTACATTACATGAGGCAGGTAATATTGCTATGATATCTATTAATTATACTTACAGAAGGAGAGTAGGCAGTGCTGCATGGTTTTACACTGTGAGCACAGACGTTTCCATGGCAATAATTTGGCTATTAAATAAACAATATTAGTATTCCGTAAAACAGTAATGTTATATCAGACAATGCATTTGCTAGCACTGCAATTTATATAAAACCAGGTTTATTGCAGTAACCAATGAGTAGAGCATGGATAAACAGATTTAAAAAAATGGAAATTACATAAATGAAAATATATAGGACAGGGTTGCCAACTTTTGCAAATTAATTTCAGGGAGATTGTAACAAATGCTCCGAAAAAGGGGTGTAACTTGTGCCACCAAAGGGGTGTGTCCTGTGGATAGCTCCACCCATGGGTGCATCTAGCTCGGACATGAGAACTATTTCACAATAAAAATAGCTGCATCAGTATTTCTTGTTTGTTAAATTGTCAGTAAATAAACACTTTCACTTTTTATTGTGAATGGTTATATTATATTTAGGACACAATATTTGATTTCTATCATCATAACACAATGTCTTCTTCAACTGGATGAGCATCAGGGAGATTATCCAGCACTTCAGGGAGTCAGGAAGATCACCCACTTTTCAGGGAGTCTCCCTGGAGAGTTGGCAACCATGAGATAGGAGCAAAGCTCATCCTGAGGTTAAACACAAAACGTGTAAATTTATCTAAAACTAAATAAAATTGTATACATTTTTAAGATAGTTTTGTAAAGATATGCCAATAACATGTGTTGCTGATACCACTACCTGCATTCAAAAGGGATTTAGCATTTAATAATTAGTATCCAGATCCATGGTGGATCCATGAGCTGTAGCAGTCTGGTGATGTTTCGCACACTCAGCAAGCACAATAGCCCTCTTGATGAGTGAGCACCACTTTAATGTATAATATTATTATAATAATATGGATTTTGATAGCACATTAAGTACTGACCAGCTAAAAACCATATGCATAATTGCAATTTGCTCAAGAGAATCAACTGCAGTTTAATGCCAAAAATGCTAAATCATGCACTTAGGACACAATAACCCTAATTCTCAATATACCATTAATGGCATTACATTAGAAAACACTGAAGAGGAAAGGGATTTAGGGGTCACCATTTCATGGGACTTAAAGGTAGCTGGGCAATGTAACAAAGCAATGAGAAAGGCGAGTCAGATGCTTGGGTGCATAGGGAGAGGAATTAGTAGTAGAAAGAGGGAAGTAGTGATGCCTCTCTATAGGGCACTGGTGCGGCCTCACCTAGAATACTGTGTTCAGTTCTGGAGGCCATATCTCCAGAAGGACAT
>JABWIB010000183.1:40160-58060 GCA_016617825.1 Platyplectrum ornatum | reverse complement strand
TAAATGCATGTTTTGTGAGTACACATGTAACAGATTTCTGCTGTGAGGGTCATTTATCTGTTGATTGGAAAGATTATCTTTCTGGTGTATGGCCAGCTTATGAAATACTATTTTTTATTCTATATCTGCCTACACACACTTGCAATGGTATGACCACAAAAAATATAATGGGATATTAAAACTAACATATAAAAAATAAGTAACTACAAAATCACTGGTAGTCTTAAACAGCTGAACAGGAAAAACGTCTTCTTTCCTTATTCCATATTTATAAAGCATATTAATGTAATGCATTATTCTCAGCTTCTTGGTTTTCTTCTATTGAAAGAGAAAAAAAAGTAAATCTAACATCAAATTTATTCCCTCTATGTTCCAATCTACTTGTTTCAAGTTCTAGTGGGTGCCGGGGGTCTTGTGTGCACGTCAGATTTGCACGGGGGGAGGTATTAAAATTGTACATTAAGGGCTTACGGCTTCAGCCCTTACATAAAATCCAGATCTCTGCAGGACCAGGGCCAGGACCTGTCTTGGGACACTCTGCACCAGCGCTGGCTGGCTTTCCGTGTGATGGTCAATGCATGGCAGACGGTAAGGGACCTGATGGATCTAGATGGTTCTACACAACATAGGATGTACCCGTCAACACTCTTCCAGAGTGGCACACCTGGCTTCAAGGCCCCTCCATCTGTCTTTTACCTCCTCAAGAGAAGTGGACTGTTGTTTAGGGAACCAAGCTTTTTTACGCTTGGCTTCACAGTCGCCTATGGAGAATGCTACCTGCAAAGTCTTTCCATTAAGTTGTGACTGTGTAGGAGGATTTTGCACTGGACTTTCCAGACAGGACACTGTGCTGTATTACCTGTTCTGTTTCTCCTATTATTCTAGTAGACCCCCGTAAGCCCTGGAACAGAGGGCCTTTACCCCCCGGCTCTGTTCCGTGAATCCTGTTTTTAGGCCATATTATTATCCCAGAGGCCTATGTTTCTTAGCTACTACTTTCCCTTTAGGTAGGTTAGATTTTCCTTCTTATGCCATTAGGAGTGTTTAGACAGCATGTTCCCGCAGTTGTCGCCAACCCCCCCGCACACACTTGTTGGCCGATGTCCTAATGTTATCTGTTGATCTAAGTTTTTGCTCTTTCTTCTTATGCCTTCTCGCTTTGTTCTTTCACTTCCATTCCATAGGGGAGATCCAGACTTGCACTTACACCTATTTTTAGATGCAAGAGTAGACACAGGGTGGTGGTTGCTCAAATGAATTTGTAAGTTAGCTGCAGGTGCATGAAAGGCGGGGGTAACTCTAACAGAGAAAACAAACAGGAAAAATGCCCCAGCATNACTGCAGNNAACNAGTAANCGATTATGNTATTCTATCTGTAAAATAAAATGCAGAAACATCAGTTTACACATTCTTGCAAATGTGATGAAGCCCCCCTCTAAACAATGAGAGTCCCATAATAGATGCAAGAGTAGTCCTGAGAAAACCATGTTGCAATGTGAGGGGTACAGGTGATTTTTTATTGTTATTGCATGCAGATGAAAAATACTTTGCTTATGCACAAATAACTCACATACTGCATAACTTTACATTTTATTTGAAAATTAGAGTTGAGCTAGGAATCTTCACCTATCAATAGCTTAGATTTGCCTCCCCTAAAGTTCAATCTTTGGTTTTGTCCAGGTTTACACTTGCACCTGTTTTACCCTTACTCCCAAACTCTGGATCAGCCCACCTACCTCCTCTCTTTCTCTCCTTCCCATGCTACAGGCCCACCCCCCATGCATACCAGACGCCTTCTCAGCCCTCTCTGTCTCGCACGTCATGTCACCACCTCACCTGAAATGTGCTAATTCCCAACCTGCACCTGAGCACCTGCTTAAGATTTGCTCCATTAATGCAAAGTGACAGAATGTCCCAAAAAAACGCTAGCAAGCCCTTCACTCCTGTTACATGGAGCGTGTAGATGTCATATTCCTGCAATAAATTCATTTTCAGGTGGCTTCTAAGGTCTCCCAGTCCACTAAGCATTTTCCCCATGCCTATTATTGTAACAACTCCTCTGGTAAATCTAAAGGGGTTGCCATACTCCTCTCTAAATGATTGAAGGTCATGAAATTAGCAAACCACTCCTTTGGGGAGGGTAGAGGGCTCCTCGTCACCTGTAAGATCTCCCGTCAGCCATTCTCCTTTTTGAATTTATATTTGGCTGCCAGACTCTCTGGAATGTATGGAACCACATCTGTTGGGTACCAGATCCTGCTGTGGACACATCCTCCTAAGAACCTATTGTCTCCCCAGCGCACTGATCGCAGGGTAAGGCAACTCTTTCATGATTATTAACTGATGGATGCCTTGCGACTGCTGCACAACTCTGACCATTACTTTACTTTTTATTTCCCATAGACACCTTGACCTTCTCAAGACGCCATGGTGGGTTCAATAACCTTGCTTGATCATGCACTCATTTACCTTTCTCTCGCTATTCCCCTCCCCCAACCTACAGCTCCTTCTTGGAGGTTGAATAAATCTCTATTACACAACCCCTCTTGTAAGGACTATGGTGAGGAGGCCACATCAGACTATATAGCGCATAACGTTAACCAGGGGACCTCTAACATCATTGTTGGAAAGCTCATAAGTGTGTGATCGGGGGAAATTAATCCAACTGGAGTCCCAAAGAAAAAGCAAACACTAGCTAAACAGGATGCATTCAAATTAGGGATCTGGAAACCCTGTCTAGTCCCTAACCTTATCTTGGGTTAGACCATCAACACTCAGTAAAGATATTTTGTTTCAAAACGCACCTAGAGTGAGCTTCAGCTTTTTTTTTTTACCATGTAACCCTCCTTTCTAGAATCCTTAATTGGTCTAGAACACCTGTGGTTGGGGATCGAGGCAGGTTTCTTAGGTAATCCCTCTGAAGTAGTGCATTCACTCCCTAAACTCCCCTCCTCCCTACACCCTCTCATCCACCCATTGCGCTGCACTTGGGGCAAACTCTCACTCAATATGGACTTCCTGGCTTCCATTCTGGACTCCCTTCTTTGTTCTCTTTGGGGAAAGGGTGCAATGGTTCCATGTCTCTATCTCTTTGATAAGGGACCAGTTTTGCCATTTATTACTCTCCAGCAGCAGCTGACGCTCCTACCCTCGGCTTTCTGTACCTGCAGGCAAGGGTCTTTGGGGAGGGGGAGGAGGGGTCACTCACTTTGTTTGAATGCCCTTGCACCAAACACCAATAATCCAGACACACAGTTAGAAAGATTTAGAAACTCCTGCTTGACACTCTGTATGATAGGACCTTCATAGACCGGACACGGACGCTGGGATAAATCATACCTTGCTACCCCTGCCAGCTCAGTGGTGCAGGAAATGCATTATAAGTTCTCCTTTGCTGGTACTGCTGCCCTGCTCAACTTGCTCAAATGGGGATTTTGGGGTCTTGCTGAAGATCATGGGTAGGTACAATATGGTGGAACCGCAACAAAATAGTCCTTTACTGGCTTAAGGTCAAAGACCTGTCCTCGCGGATTTAGGGGTCCCAATCCCAATCTCCAGGTACAAAAAAAAAGCTCCTTTGACACCTCAATGGTGTAGTCAAAGGTGCTATTCCAGTGCACAGGAGGTCCCCTGTGGTTCCATCCCTGATGGAGTGGTCTGATAGGCCGCGTCCCTGAATATACTGCTTCTTGTTTCACCTGGTTGCAATTTAAAACTACTCCGCTACGTCTCACATACCCTCTGACATTGTAAGAGTGCCCGCCTGTCCCTTTAGTGAGTTGTCTTATTCCCTGAATAAGTCTGTTGCCTTGGTGTTGTTTACCCTCTAGGTGCTACCCTCTACCTTTTATAAGACGTGATTTGGCACCCCCCCCCCACCCATTTCTCTATTTCCCTTCTCTTTTTTCATTTTCTACCCTTCTTCTGGTTCTTCTTGCTATTTAATTTTAGATTACAACTGTTGCCCTCGGAAGCCTTATGTATGTCGGAATTGTTCTTCTTGACTCTTGTAATTTTCCCGGGATTCATGTGTACATGTGAAACCTGTTGTTCTGGCAAGGGGTTTAAATAACGAACTTGAGGCCACAAGCTGCCCCTGGGATTGGGGATTGTGGCAACTTTTAATAAAATCATATAAATCTGGAGTAGCTTCATATCAACTTAAATGGTGCATAGGCATTGTGCTATCTGTAGGATTATTGCTCAAAGTGACAGCAGTGCCATTTGTCACATATTCATCTCCACATATCTAAGTTTAGACACATTCTGTTTAAATAATCTTTAGCGTTACTTACAGCACAGAGGTTTCACCACCTAAGGGATGACACACCTCATCATAGGAACAAAGGACAAGTGAAGACCTGTGAAGTCTATCAATATGTGAACTTACTATGGGATCCCAGAGACCTCGTCACATCAAAGGCTTTTTACATTTTGAACCTGTATAAGGTCTATGGGCAAAATGTGTTCAATGTCAAGGGTAAAAAAAAACCCTTGCTTAGGCTCATTCAGAACAGGCACCTTAAAGATACTCCAGTTGGGTATGATGAATTGCTGCATGCTGATTTGGTGACATACTGATTCTTTCATTCTCTATATCTCTCTTTCTCTGCTTATACAGTCTTATTATTAGAATTGCATTTACATTAGATTTATTAAATTAGATTTACTATATTAGGTTAGATTTCTATTTCCCTTTTCCAAGTGTTAGTTAGTAGAGAAGTGTTATCATTGGATATTGTGTATGATAATATATATTCTATATATGTGTATGGTTTATTTGTGTTGTGTTTCATTCTATTCAGAAAATATGTTTTTTTTATTTATAAACCATTAGAATGGACCTTCATTTTTACTGGCTTCCACAATTATTTCCCAAACAAGAAATAGAAAAGCTCAACATTTATATACATTGTATCAAGAATATCACTCATTAAGAAAGTGATTGGAGACGTGCTGATCTTGGCAACTTTTAACTACAATAGCAAATGCATGCAAATCACTTCCAACTTCCAAAGACAAATTCAGAATCACCCAATATTTGTAGTTCATTAGGTATGTTAAAAAATTCTTAATTGCTGGTAGTTTTGAAGGTTACACAACAAATATCAGGAGTAACACAACCTCTGAAAAAGTCACATCATAATTTACATATAGAATCAATGACACTTCTGGCAAAGACATGATTACATAAGGGTGAAATAGAAAGTCTCAGGACAGATATAAAAAGGATGTATACAACAGCACTTTTATAGTGGAACAAATTGTCTCAACATAGGTATTGTTTCAAATAGGGCCCTTGTGGCCTACAGGAAAGAACTGCCCCAGCAGCAGAAGTGTAATGTTAAAGTTAAATGTGGATAGTTGCATCAGCACTTTAGCATCTATGAAAAAATGACAATTACAGCAGAGATAAAATTAAACAAAGGCATATGTAGCATAAACAAAATAAATTATCTAAGCAAATGTGTAGCTAAATTAAGGCAAATGAAGTACCTCCCAGAAAACTATTTATAGTTAAATGGAGGAAACATGATATATTTTAGAATTATATGCAATCATGCTGATTTAAAAAATTTGCCCCTAACTCAGCAGTCTTAGGCACCCTGGGGTATTACAGTGTCATTAACCAGTTACTCATTAGCGTAACAGATACATTATATTAGGTTATCACAACGTTAATCAATTTTACATCAATTGTACTCTGCATTTATGCTTGTATTGAAAGATACGAAAGATAAGATCAAGATTGCAGTGAGATTGAAAAGTGGAGATGTTGCCCATAGTAATCAATCAGATTTGTGTTCACATTCTCCAGTGTGTAAAATGAAACTAAGAGCTTGAATCTGATTGTTGCTATGGGCAACATCCCCACATTCCAATCTCGCCACTTAGTAAATATACCCCCAGGACTCAAATTGGTGTTTATGCAGTGATATGCCACATACCATGTGGCATGGCATTGCCTCTCACTGATTTAATTGAATAACTTTATTCACTTCTATTATTTTCTCTGTGCTCATACCACCACTCACCACTAAAATTCCACTTCAACCACTGATTAAAAAGTTTGTTATAAAAATGGGAAGACTATGGACTGGATTCAGACTTCCATTGGCGCTCTGTTCAGGGCTTCAAATTCCTGCTGGATCAAGTCTTCCTGCTTGAAAGGAACGATCTTTTGTGACAAATAAATGATATTAATTTGGTATTAAAAGAATTAACAAATATATATTTCCAAGTGCAGACTGATCATCCTTGATTTCTGTTCTTTTGAAGTACATGGAATTGAATTTTTATATTTATATAAGATTTTAATGTAATCTGTAAACTAAAAAAAGATTCTACAAAAAACCATTACACCACCACAAGCATAAAGCACAAGGAAACCAGAATGGGGCAATGGATTCATGTTGTATTCACTAAACACTGATGCAACCATCTGCACGTTGCAAAAAAAATCAAATCTGTCAAACGTCTAATCCTTCTTTAGTATTAGTTTGTTCTGTTATCTCCTGAATATGTTGTTAGATGACAGTAATGGAACTTGTTGTTGTGTTTTACAGCTATTTACTATATAATTTATACAGGCACATCAGTTTTTATTTGCTTTAATTATTATGGCTACAGTTGCACTATTACCCATTATGTAAAACACATTCTTTCCTTTAATGGATGGGATTGAGGAGAGATAGACTTAATAGAAGCTCATAACCGCCATCAGCAATATTTTATAGCTTGTTTCATTAAAGTTTTGCTTTTTTTAATTCTCTTCACTAGCAGTGCTCTCCATATAATTGCCTCTGCTTTCTTCCTACAGTTACAGTTCTATTTATATCATAAAAGTTTTCCTATAATATAGTACAGAACTTTTCAACCATTGGCAAGCTGCAATATTTAGTAATGTATTTCAACAGGCATAACCATAACAGGTTAAGAGATGCTGATGGAGTGTATGAAACACAGGAGGCATGGAAACCACATTTTAAGAACCTGTGTTGTCGGTATGTGTGGGCAGCATAAATAAGTGTAAATAGAAATGGATAAGTGTAAAGCAAAATAGAGAAGTATAAAGAGAAGATAAGACCTTGTCGCAAGGCTTTCAAAAATATGATGACATTTTTAAAGCCTTGAGACTATATGGGTGAAACAAGGTCATGTTTCAAGGTGGTGGGGAAAAAGTACCAGAATGAGCCAGGTGGAATAGTTGCATAAGCAGACAAAAGGGGTAGATTAATACGAGTAGAAGATAAGGGTTAAAGAATGAGAGTGTATCGATATATGACAGAACGCACTAGACTTAATCACCAGAGAAGGAAATATTGAAGACTTGAGGGGTATATGTGTTTTATTGTACAATTTAGCTTAGATTCTTGAACTATATATATTGTTTTGTGTGTTTTAATGTGCTTGTTATAGATTGTGAACAGGAGGCAGATGTATTGTTTTGAGCTTATTCACGAAGCATGTCAACATTACAACCTTGACATTTATTCATCTCTATTCAAGTGTACGCTGTAGAATATAATTAGATGTTTGCAGATGGATGTTGTATGCATTAAATATTTTATAGACCTTGAAAGAAATGCAGATGCAAATACAATTTAGCATAGTCCAAATATCAGGGATATTAGTAGTGTGATCGGGAACTTGTTTTGGAAAATATATATATATGTATGTATATATATATATATATATATGTAAATATTAATATGTAAAATTATGGTTTATAATACTGTATTCATTTGTATTTTCTTGTAATTGCAGATGTTCAAGACACAAAATAGCAAACATAAGTAACAAGCATTGTTGAATTCATAAAGGCTTAATGGGTTTGTGCCCATTGTGACTTGTTCCAGGTCAATAGTGCATTCAGTTATGTAGACTTCGCATATCCTGTTCAGTAAATCAGGTCACACCATAGCAAATAACTGCTTGCCCTTAATACAACAGTATGTATTGCTAATGTAAATGCTAAAAAGTGGCACTATCCTTTTAGATAGTAGAGTAAAGCAAGTTTAGGATTAGGGAAGTCATCTTTTGTCCACACAGAGTACTCTTCAGCCCCTTTTTGAAGTGGACACCCAGCATGATGTCTCATTGGCTGCAAATCGTACATGGCAATACGGTATGCACTACAGGACTTTACACGTGACCTTGACAGCTGCTTTTGCACTAACTGGTCTGTCCCTGTATGGGCTGTATAGGCTAAGCGCCACTGCCTGTGATGATATATATAAACGGCTGAGAAGCAGCAACATCAGATCACCTCTACAACCCAATCTTGCACCCCCTTACCCTTGCACAATGTTGCTGTATTATATTTGGGTCATTAAGTATTAGGAACTGGCATCTATATCAGTATTGTATGTTCCTTCACAGTATAAGAATATACCCAATATATACTTTGGAGTCTGGAATGTGCACTATATAAAGTACATATGTATAAAGGGGGTAAGGGTATATCACATATTGTAATATATGTGTGTATTAATGGTTTGGAATAAAACAACAGTATGACTACTATATACCCAAATATACACCTGACCCCTAATATACCCAATATATACTTTATATAGTGCACCATACAGGCTTTAGAAACGACCCATCCAAAATTTGCCACTGCATTTGCCACTGATATTTATATTGAATATGTATATATGTAAATATATGTATATATTTTTTTTTCATAAATAGTTGGAAAATCCCCCTCCCAAAAAACTTTTCTATGTGGGAAGCATGATAATACTACAGTAAGCAGTAACCATGTGCCACCTGTTTTGCATTGTTTGATTAGGGTTTTTTATATTGCTTTTCCTAGCAGCTCTTGGCAAGGTCAGGCTATTGTTTGCACAGGTATGTGTGAACAACCAGAACCTTTTCCATACTGGTGGGTCTAGCTTGTGATTATCAAGGAAGCAGAATGAATACCTACATAAATCACATAAAGGAAGATGGATGTCAATCATGGATTTGGTCCCAGCAACATCCTTGAAGAATGTTGGGGGTCCATTTAGTGGCTTTATAAATTATTGTAGGAGCAAAACATAGTGAAACAGGCTAAATATACCATAGGTCCATGCACCATCACAGTCTAAATATCCATTGTGTAATGTAAGTGACAGGACAGTGCTCATGTTTGGGGTGTAGGGGGGTGGGGGGAGTCTTGTTAAACGGAGGGGAGTTGCCTCCCTTTGCTGTTCTCCATAATGCAAATGATAAACTTGAATTTGAAAATCTTGAAAAATCAGACACACATTATCAATTTGTCGGAGCACCAACAGCTTTCTCCTAAATGTATTATTTTTGTAATATTATTAATCAAATTATTGTGCCAATTCACCAATTATTGTGTGTGGGTCACAAAATTATAATTTTATTAGAAAAGCTTTGTGATGATAATCTGGTCTTTTGTAATTGAAAGTGAAGGAACAATATCGTGCAGTGTGTGTCAACAGGGTCTGATTATTGGACCCTATACCCACCCACATTGAGTTGGCAGTTGCGCCTGGAGTTCTTCTTCATCCTGTCTAGTAATAATATAGTAGTAATATACTGTATTTGATAAGTGATATAATATATGCTTTTCATTATTCTATGTATGGGATAGACAGATTATTATACATATATATTATTAATTCAAACCATATACGCTACAATTACATTAACATGGCAGCTGTTTTCAGGGTGATGGGTCCTCTAATTCATAGGTACAATCATCTAAATATGCAAGTTGGTATACAGTTAACAATGCAGTCTGAGAAATGTTGTAGTCTCCAGATGGCCATAGTGGGGCTAACTAACCTGGTTCGCATTTGGGCATGCCCAGTGATTAAACCCTTTTGATTGGCTGTACGGAGATTTGCTGAATGCTGCCTTGTTGCCCGACTCCCCTTGACCCCTATTTGGGCACTGTTTGGAGTTATACCTGAGATTTATACTGTATCCTCCCCCACAGCCTGCCTCTTCCTCTATGTTAGGGCAGCAGCTCGCAAGACCATTCTGCACAAATGGTTGGACTCTGCAGTCTGGGAGGGTTTTAGTGATATCCTTCCTCCCCGAACCAAAGCACAATTGCATGCTAGTTTCCGAGACACTGTAGTAGGGAATTGGGTACATGAGTAGGGAATTTTGTCACCGCCCTAACTGTTGCGACTCATGCACTTCCTTGTAATTACACCCACTGCCCGCTCCGAGGATGTCCCTCTTGTTTGTTTGTTCTCCCAATACGGCCGACTCTTCCTGAATCTTATATTTGGTTTTGTTCCATCACATTTATGTATATGTATTGTATGCAATTCCTGTTGTACTAGCTGCTGTGAATCTTACTTTTCTGTGTTAATTATGTGGTTTAAATAAAAGTTTGCAAAAAAAAAATAAAAACATTTGTTACAGATCCTCAAAAAGCCGTAGCCAGCAGCAAGATAGCTTGACTTCTCAGCTATATCCATCATTACCACTAGTTATTTTAAATAACTGCAAGTGGAACAAATTCTTCTAAAATTTTCTAAAACAGATATATTCTCGTTATTATTCCTCTTATCATAGATTTTGGTTGAGGACTACTGCTGTGTAGCATACTGTTAGAGGTTTGTTTTCTTTATAGATCTAAATTAAATTAATTAATTTATAGTATTTATTTTTACGAACTGGATGACTTCCAATAATTTGGACTAATATCCCTGTCATTAAATTAAGATGTCATCAATGTACCAGAGTCACATGGGGATGTCGGGTAAAGTCATAATGGGCTCCGATAAAGACGACAGTTACACAAGTACAAGCTGCCATAGGTGGGTGGATTCCCATGCTGCCCCCATGGCAGTTCCCTACATTTGAAAATATAAATTCTCCTCCAAAATAAAGATTTTTTTGCAAAAAAAAAGGAAAGCAAATCAGTAACATTGTAAATTAGAAAAATATTTTAAACATTGATTCCAAAACCCATGCTAATGTATAAAGATTTAATGAAATAGGTAAACAGTAAAATATCTTCTGAAACTGTAATATTAATGATTTTATAAAAAATCCATCTCCATCTCCATTCCATCTCTTAAATATGATGAAAGACTTGGATTTGAGCAACATTGTCAACATGTTGGTTAGCCTTTTCACAAAGGCAGGTTCCGTGATGTAGCTAGGATAGATTCATAAGAATTATTGTGTATGGGCAAGAATATAATCTACTTTGGGTCTACTGCAGACGATTGTGGACTATTTGACTGCTACCAAATGAATTCTTTTTTTTTTCATGATGTGGGGATGTGTTGACACTGACACTGGCAGGCAGCATGACACTCATACACCACACTGAGTCCACAGAGCTGNCANAGGCATGATANTGTGCTGTATNGNTTACAGCATGGCACAGGAGCTTTACATTGCCTTATATGCCTTATATTAACCCCAGGGCCGGCGCGCCCATTAGGCGACGTCAGGCGGTTGCCTAGGGCGGCCGGCCGGGGGAGGGGCGGCAGCGAGGGTAAAATAAATTACAAAAAAAAAACAAAATGTGTTAAATCAATACCGGGAGGGCGGCCGGGACCTCTCCGCCGCCCTCCACAGTGATTTTGAAGCGCCGTGACGTCATCACGTTGCGCCGCAACGTGACGTGATGACGTCACGTCGTTTTAAAGGGGGAGCGGCGCTAGGTCTGCCTAGGGCGCCCCCAGACCTAGCGCCGCCACTGATTAACCCTGCACATGCAGGAAACAGGGGGACAATAGAGACATATAGGGGATGATCTATAGGAGCTGGACATAGTGACCAGAGTCAATGCAGTCCTATGGGGGTAATGATCTATCAGTGACATGAGTGACACAAGCCTTTCGCAGTGGTGATAGACAGACATACTGGGGGGTCGGCTTATACTCGAGTCAATAAGTTATCCCAGTATTTTTAGGTGAAATTAAGAGCCTTGGCTTATATTCGGGTCGGATTATATGTGTATATGTGATTTTTCTACATACCATAAAATAAATTTACACCCCTCACATTGCATTATGGTTTTGCTGAGGTCTACAACTGCATTTAAAATAACATTGTTGTTTTGTAAACAAGGTTATTTCATACCTCTAATTTGTCAACCTTATTACAATTCTTTTTGAGGTGTAGTTGCCTGTAATGCTAAAAAGTTCAGCCAAATAAGAGTAATATATCTATCAATTCCAATCATTTTGTTTTCTCTTTTCTCGATTATTTGCATCTATTGGATACTATCTACAAATAATCACTTAAGTGTGTGGTTAGGCTTAATTCTAACAAATCAGGGACCATATTTACATACTTCAAGTCCCATACTGCTTCGCCAGTTATTAGATTCAGCTATGGAGAATGCTGGGAATTATAGTCACATAACACATGGATTGTCAAAAGCTGTCTGTGTCTGTTCTAAGCAGAAAGACTTACAGTAAGTTAATCTGATTTAATATGTTATTCTGTTTTGTTGCCTTAAAGCTACTTCTGGTTTCTTGTACAGAGGTCAAGCAAAATGCTATACTTCTTTCATTTCTAAATCACAGCCATATTTCCAGTCTATCATACATAGGAGCATAAAGAAATTAATAGTGCAGCTTCAAACAAGACATTACATATATTAGTTATACATTAATTGTATGCACGTATGATTTTGAACACTGCTTTCCGTCAATAATTCATCTTTCAAAACAAATATTTAATTACAGAAATATTATATCACTGTATTTATTATAAAAAAGGCATTGGATACACATTTAAAATATATACTACATAAAATACAATCTCATATTTTAACAAACAATTTCGTTTTATTTAGTACTGAAATACATGTGTATTTATTGACTTTTCATGTGGCTTTCGATTTCATCTTGCCGGGGGCGCTTACGTGGGTTTATTTCAAACACTGGTGAACTTGACTCAGGTTGACTAGCTTGGATATCACGAAATCCTTGATGCTACAAGATATAACAGATAGGCCTAAATTTACTAAGTGGTGAGATTAAAAAGTGGGGATGTTGCCCATTCAACCAATCAGATTCAAGCTCTCAGTTTCATTTTACACACTGGAGAATGTGAGTTTGAATCTGATTGGTTGCTATGGGCAGCATCCCCAGTAAATTTAGGCCATAGTGATTGTTTTTAATTAATTTATTAGGGAAGACTAAGGTGATGGTGATGCAGTGAATGAAAAAGGACATAAGGGCAAAGGACCATGCTTTGGTGAATTAACAATCAAGAAAAGCAGAGGTAAAGCAGTATAAAAAGTATAAAATTTAGGTAAGAGTCTTTAGAGAAGAGAGCAATAGAAGAAGATTAGGGGTATATTTACTAAGAAGTGAGATTGCAGTGAGATTGAAAAGTGCTGATGTTGCCAATAGCAACCAACCAGATTTGAGTTCAAATTCTCCAAATGTAAAATTGAGAGCTTGAATCTGATTGGTTGCTATGGGCTTCCCCACTTTCCATTCTCGCTGCTTAGTAAATATACCCCTAGGTATAATGTTGGTAAACGGTGGCCAAGAAACAAGTCTTGAATGCCTGCTTAAAATATTTCAAAGAGTGAAGTGTTGAAGGTGCAAGTTAGAAGATAAATGCACAATGGAGACAGTGATTTTTTGGTAGACAAGAAAAATGTCCAGGAAGGAGGATAAAGAAGGTTTTGTTAGTGTACTTTCTGTGAAGTAATTAAAAATCAGTTTGCTGTGGGTTGAGGGGCACAAACAGAGCACAATGGTAAGGAACTTGCACACAATTCACAAAACCCAGAGAGGAGATGTATGGAATTATTATATTATATATGTATGGTATTATTATATTAAAGTATTAAAGACAAAGTGAAATAGATTTTAAATAGGCAGGGATCAATAAATAAGTACCGTGCGTTACAACATACACATATGCTGCTATGACAGCAGCTTTCAAATATATCAAGGGACGTCAAAAGGTGGAGGAGGGGGGCATTTTTCAAAGAAAGAGGAGTAGTAGAATGCGAGAGCATGCGTATAAACTAGAGGGTGGTAGGTTCAGGGGAAATGTGCAAAAGAATTACTTCATTAAAAGGGTAGTTGATGAGTGGAATAGCCTCCCATCAGAAGTGGTGGAGGCTTGGGATAAATATAAGGGTATTTTGAGTCTCAAACAAAATAGAGAATAAATTTGGGTTGGTATAGTTTTAAATACACAATGGGGCAGATGGGCCATGTGGCTCTTATCTGCTGTCACTTTATATGTTTCATATAGTACACACTTATATCGAATCCAGGTCATTTGTGAATGTTATTGTAATGGGAAACAGTACAAAAACATAAAACAAAACGATTAAGCAAACTGAGATGATGGGTAGAGAAGAAACAGTGTACAATTGATGTCAGCAATGAGTATAGACCAGATCAAGGGAATGGACATCAAAATGGAACCAACAATGCTGTGTAATGGGATCAGAAAGTACTGAACACTTTTACCATACAATATGATGGTTCAGTGTGTGATATATATATATATAGCACTTACCCATATTTATTTATCCCCCATGTCCCCTACATTGTGACCTCCATACCCATACATGATGGTGCTATCTAATAGGAAAATTAAAGTCACCCAAGATGTTATATAGTGGAGAGAAAGTGTGGGAGACTGTAAAAAAGTTATCAATTAATTGTCAGGCAGACAGGAACTATCAAGGACAGCAACAGGGTGCACAAGGCATGGCTTGCAGACTTTACAAGGCTCAGGAGAAAAGTATACATATATTACCACCTTATTTCATGCAAATTTAGAGGACCAGACACAGACTTTTACTGATGATGCATGCAGGGCTCGGATATCGGGCTCCTAACTTTCCATATAGAGGTCACTCCCATATCAAGACCTTAAGGTTCAGTACCTGTCCTTACTTAAAATGTGTGCTTAGGACACACCTATACTGTATAAATTGCATTCCTCCTTCTAGCACTCACAGCTACCCACCATCATAAACATGTGAGAATGACTAAAGATATGGCAGTCTGTAGGTAAATCGTAATGCATGTGCAAAAAGTGGCCTTTTCTGATTCTAGTGATCGAACACCACCCACTTTTGGGAAGTATGGATCCGGTCCATAACTTACATAATTACAGCTTACCGTGATTGTAAATTGTACAGTGGACACTTTCTGGATTGGTGATTTGTATAGTGTTGCAAATCTGTAATTGTAAAAAGAATTCTAATTAGAATTTGCTTCAGAATTGTTACATTAAGAACAAATAACCAATTAACTTCTAAATGGCATAAAAAATAGAAAGTTTTTGTAATTTCAAAATTGTATTTAAAATGTAGGTAAACCATAAGAAAGGAAAAGAAAAAAAAAAGGACATAGAAATTTGTCAATAACTGTAATTGAAGCTTACAAAGGCTAGGAAGCATGGAAAGGATGACAATGCTCCAAATAAACCAGGCAATCTGCACAATCATGACAAAACAGGTCAGCTGTCCAAAAATGAACCTCAAATCTCTGTGCAATCTACAGTCTTTTGGTACACAGTAAAACATTTAACATTTTAGTTTTTGATAATAAAAGCACCATTATTATAAAAGATGTAGAGATTCGGTGACAAAACTAGCAATTAGTTTAGTTTCTTTAAATAAAACCACACACTTTTGCAGAGCCAATTACATACTAATTTGCATGTAGGATCATCACAAAAACATCTATTCTTGTGCAGTACATGCTGCCAAGAACATGTAGAATTAAACAGTGACCGGATCTATATCCTACAGTAACTTTACATGATGTAGTCAATTGTTGATACAAATCTCATTGTAAAATATGGGGTATGTGAAGAACTGTGTACATATAAAAAATGGTCTTCTACAAGCAGAACAAAATTACTTTGTGTGATTGACAAAGGGGGCACATTTTATCCATGATCAGGTCACCTCTTTCATCCAGCAAAAAAATCACTAAGAAATTATCATGTATTAGTTTTCATACAACTAATATTTTTGTTGTAGTATTAAAGTACACAAACTTCACACTGTGTGCCAAATACAAAAGCATGTATACAAACCTTTGCATACTTTCCCAATGAAGAATTATTCTATTAGTAGCTGCATGTCCCCAGCTTTCTCCTGTAAATATTAAAAATAAAACCAATAAGTTCAACAATTATCTACAATTGAATTTGCCTTGGTGTAACAAAGGACAGACTGAGCCTATCCTTCATATTCAAGCAGCTATGTACATTGTAAGCGGGCTATTATGAAACAAGCTGTTAATGATTTGTTAGAAGCCCTATGCAGGTCAGCTTCAGTCAACATGGGATATTTATTTCCTGTATCAACCAAATATATTTGTGTTAACAGTATTTCATTACATTAAGCACTTCATTGTGTTAAAAGTAAAAGCCTTTTCTGAGTGTGTACTGGATTACTTAGTCTGCATCTCTGGGAATCTAAAACATCGTGTAAGTTAGATTAAGGCAAGCAATACTTCTACTCCAAACAAAATAAATAGAACAGTTAAGAGTAATGATTCCATTGGGGATTTTGTGTGTTTTACATAGTCAATAAAGTACAATTCTCTAATTAAGGAAAATGCCCATAAGGAAATTCTAATTATGGACACATTCTTAATAAGTATGATTTGCAGAGATTTTCTGCCAGTTTAAGATACATGAATGTAACAGGCTTGATTGTCAAGCACTATCTATATGCATAGATAAAATCAGGTCTACGCACACGGAGGTTCTAAACATCATGCTTCCAGCCCATACTGTAATATATATAGTTTTCCCCTTGCTCTCCTTGTGTACTTTTTGCAGGTGGACGGAATCTTTTTCCCTATCGGAAGGATCTTCAAGCACGAGGAACTCCTTCAGTACAATGGGAGATCCAGATCTTAATATCAAAATACTTAAATACTTAACAGTGGGGACACTCCTCATATGTAAGTTCAATTCTGGATCAGCAATGTATAACACCAGGATATGTGTTAGTTTAACTTAATAATGATAATAAATAAATCTATTCATTTTTCAGAACAAAAAAAATAGCTAAAAATTAAAACCAAAAAAGCCCTCCAAATACTGTCCCTCTCCAGGATTATATTTACACCAGCATTAAACAGAAGAGAAGCAGATAAAGTAACATATTTTTGGCTAAAATGCCCCAAAAGTATAGTATTATTCTACTAATAATAATTAAAATAAAAAAGACCAGACCTTATTTCCCCTACTAGTACAACTAGTACAGGTTTTTTAATGTAATAAATCTTTTATTCAGAAGTCATAAATTACAAGCTTGTACATATAGAGCTCAAGGGTGAAACCATACATTGTAAACAAACGGAGGGCTTCCAGAAGACCAGGGTTTTTGTCCCTGTATTTTTCCCTGCAAAAAATAAAAAAATTCCCCCTTATCCACTGCAATGTCATATTTTTCCTGGGTTGACACCAATTCAACTGCCCTATTTAAACCTATTCTGCTGTAAGAATAAGTATAGTATTTAAATAATTTAACTGATAGAAATGATTTCACTCATCCTACAGCGTAGGTTACAAGAGTTCACTCTTGTTCATACATGCTTGGCGTCTGGCGGCATGTTGCTATAGCAGCGTATACGCTACTGCATGAATGACTATAGCATCGTAATATGCTGGCCTACGCTTCTGTATAGATAGTATTGTAATAATTTCTATCAATGAAATTATTACAATACTATTCTTACTAATATTTACACTTTATATTTACACTTTATGTGGTAATAACTTTTCAATGCTTTAACGTATCCAACTGATTCTGAGATTGTTTTTTCGTGACACATTGTACTTTAAATTAGTGGTAAATTTTGGTAGATACAGTCAGGATTTTTTCATGAATTTCGCCATTTTCAAAATGTTACAATTTTTCCTTGTAACACAGATAGTCATGCCACACAAAATAGTTA
>JABWIB010000182.1:137223-163780 GCA_016617825.1 Platyplectrum ornatum | reverse complement strand
TGTAGGCAGCCGAGGGTTAGAGCAGGGAGGCTCTCCAGGCAGCGTTTCGGCTGTGCACCGCCAGAAGGTGCGAGCAGCCGATATCCAAGATGGCCGCGGTCTCCACGCTGCAGGGAGGCCGCGGCGAGCAGACGGCCGGCGGAGCAGGGGTCAGAGCCCCTGTAATCAGCAGAATGTGTTCCCCAGCTGATGGGGAACACGGAGGGAGCCACAGGAGGAGCGGCTGGCGCCCGAAGACCGCGGTAAAAGCCGTGGACAGGAGGCCCAGGTGCCGGAGCTGTGCAGCGTGCGTCTGCTCAGGCCGGTGACCAGGCCACGCCCCCATGTTTTACAAATCTTAATGATGTTTTTGACTGGGCCATTAAGTAGTAGATTAAGGTGGAGCTGAAGACACTACATTCTAAAGTAGTAATAAATCCACAAACTAGACATGCACTTAAGGAGGCAGCAATGTGGAACAATATATAGTGGCATACACAGCTAATGTGCCAATATCCAATCGTTGAGCATACTAGATTCACACTGATGTATCTATAAATATATTCCTAGACTGTTACAAATATATATTAGATCACTCACCAAGAGATGGTACATGCCAAAAAATAATTAAGTCTTAAGTATAATCTATATCAGAATTTGTTTTTAAATGTCAATAGCTGAAACATAACATGAAAAGGCAGATTAAACCCCTTAGCCTATCCATACTGCCATAGGGTTTAATTTATAGAGGCATTAATACTTCTCCCTTCCTGTAACTAATTCCTCTTCCTATGCAACCAATCATCTGACATTTTTTTTACTGGTTTACTATATTGCTAACACTCTCAGTAGTTTCCAGTTTAGTGTCATTAATACTACATTGACTTTTTTGTTTTTGAGCGCAAGGGCATGATGTTTAAAAATGTAATTGCCACAGATTTCTTAAGATATTGGTGGTTGGTGACAATTAACGGGGCGTTTTTGCCTTGAGAAAATCACCCTGTCTTCGGCGCCATTCACTATAACTATATTGTTTTACCAAAAAAAAACTTCCCTCTGCTTCCCTGCTCCCGGCACTTCCTCTCTTGCTGGGGAGGAAGTTTTTTGTGAGTGACAGACTGTACACAAACACCACTAGGTTGAGGGCCCTTACAGCTTGGCCGTAAAGTAATAAGCATACCTTTTTCTGTTTTACAATAGAAAAATATTGTAAGCTTACCTATGAGTGGGGAAAAATAATAGAAATTTACAGTCTACACTGAGTTGCTTATCACGGTAACCAGGATTCCCTATAAGAAGATGAAGAGGAACTACGGAGCTGAGGAAAAACTGTGAGATACTACGTGCACACATACCAATACGTGAGAGTAATACTTACCTATTAGTTACATATAGGTAATAGTTACCTATTCTCGATAACTGCTGAGAGAGATTGTCAATGAAGGATCGGCATGAGGAAATCGTTTTGAAGGGGATAAAGATTTAGGAAACTGGCTTTTTTGAACTCTTTCATTAATGAGAGACTGTGATAATATTGATGGATTACACGGTGTATATTTACCTTCTTCGATGGATATTTAATGAAGAGGGTGTCTGCATTTTGGTAAAATAGGATTACTAGGGTGAACACATTGGTGAAAGGGGAATAGAGTGCCTGATTGATACTGTGACTATTATTTATGTGATTTTGAGCAGTGGAAAGTAATAAGTGGCGGTATAGAAATGTAGAAGTGACAGTATGAAACTATGGATAACAATAAGTGAATGAGAATTTATAGTTCTAGTGAGAGAAATGACAGTATGGCATACCCCAATATACACCCCCACTTGATTTTGTGTATATTTAGGGGTTATCGGAAGCAACCCTAAGTTACAGAGATCAGAGCAGATATTGCACTACTGAACTCTTCCACTCGTATATAATAAAAAGAAGGTGCATATTTATTAGCTTTTTTAATGCATTAAAATACTGACTGATTTTGCTTATTAGATTTATTTTTATACTCTAATTTTAAGTTTTGCTACAAAACATCCTCTCTAAAATTATTGTGCTTGCACATTTTTTTAAATTTGTTTCCCCCCTGCAGTTAAAGATGGTAGTTCCAAGGTGCAGTATTGCTACTTTTTTGGCTGTAACATTAAACTCTGATCAGTCCTTTTGTGTTCTATAAATCATTATAAAGAAAATCATTATGAACAAAAACTAAGCAGTTTTCTAAGCGTTTACCACTGGTATAGCATAAAATGAATTTCGATAACACAGTGTGGCAAATTAATGCACAGAAAGCAATAAAATTGTATTAAAGGAACTGCAGGTAAAGTCATTAAGTCATAGGGCCACCTTTAATTAAGTCAAAACAAATATGTACAGCAGGATTAAGTTAAAGGGCAATGTTGTGGCTCATTACAAGAGTAAATGAGGTTAATTCAGTCTAGGAGTTATGTACAGTAAATTATTAGGGTAGGATATTATTTAGCTGTCTGTGGTTTAATTGTTCACAGAAATGAACCATTCGATTCCATATTTTTACATTCCCTGCAATTCTCTTAATTCCTGACTTTTCCACAAGCTTAGTTTATATCTATCCCTCTAACTTTATTAGAACGTTTTTCCAGTGTGAGAAGTGGGGTTTATAGAAAAAGGGGTTGACAGGCGGTGTTTGATAAAACCAGTAGTGAAGTAAAGCAGGACCATGTTCTGGAGATGGGTGAGATCCGAGGATGTGGCTTTTTTGTTTATTAACTGCCACATACATGATAATGAAAATGACATCTCTGTGTGTATGGGTATATGGTGTGAGGATATTTCACATTTTGCCCAGCTACCTTTTATTTTTTGCTATTCACAAATTTTGCAGACAATCTGCAGAAATCTAATCACTTCTTATTTAATAATTAATATATATGAGGCCATATTTATGTCTTATGTGCAGAGTAAAGAGTTTTGTCCACACAAAGGGGCCGATTCAACGGTACTGGGGATTCGCGATTTTTTAGTACGCGGCTCAAAGAGCTGCAAGCTAAAAACCCAAGTTTTCCTCCCTTACGCTGTTTGCATAAGGGGGAAAAACTTTGCGTTTTGAATAGGCCCATAGTTTCAAAAGTTACTTATCAATAATAAAAATGGACAAATGACTTCATTAGTATCCTTAGCAGTGGTCGAAGTGGAAATTTATAAGTGACGGTATAGAGATTTAGAAGTGGAAACACAGAATATAATGGAAGTCAATGGAGATTTGTAGAATTTCAACTCAGTCAGTTGGAGAAGTGGCGGTATGGCATGGGGCGTGGGGTATACCCCCCCACTTTGATCCCTGATCCTTAGTGTTTTAAGAAGTTTCTTATTTTTGTATATTTATTCAACATTTTTGAATACATATCCTTTTTCTTATTGTCAACCAGAATTATATCACCTTCCCTCTAATCTCTTGCAGGCCTTCACTTTTATCACCCCATCCATGTTTATTCCTTGACTATCCCTTCTCAAAAGCTCAACAGGCTTCTGTTTGCCCCTGTGATCTGAATAAATCTGTAAGTTCTCTTTTTCCTACACAGAAGGTGACAGCTGTCAGAAGCTCCTGGGAAAGGAAACAAGAAAGCCGTAGGGCTCAGCTGACAGCAAATAAGATCTTCACACAAAAGAAAAAAAGTCAGAGAGAGCTCTGAACATTTTCCCCTGGGTAGTAGCGGTAAAATTATAATTTATAGCAAATAAAGACACAGTTCATATTAAAACAAGAAATATACCTCTGAAAACAAAGTCTTTGGGCTGGGATTAAATTATCCACTTATAAGTAACAAGTATACATTTTTTTAAACATTTATTAGAAATCAAGTTGTAACTTTATTCCATATTTTTACTTTTTCTCACATTATGCAATATCTAGTCAAGGCTGGATTAAGAGCCACATAGGGGTATATTTACTAAGCGGCGAGATTGCAGTGAGATTGGAAAGTGGGTATGTTGCCCATAGCAACCAATCAGATTCAAGCTTTCAGTTTCATTTTACACACTGGAGAATGTGAACTCGAATCTGATTGGTTGTTATGGGCAACATTCCCACTTTCCAATATCACTGCAATCTCACCGCTTAGTAAATATACCCCATAGTCTTGGGCCTGAAAGTATAGAAAGGCCCATTGGAGTGGCCAGTGATGGTAGTCAGTTGTGGGTCTTTTAATCAAACTGTGCCTTACTTCTTCACACTAATACCATAAGCTGGAGGGCTATGGGCCTTTTTGACAATGAGGGCCTGGTGCAGTATTCCCATTAGCCCAAATGTTAATACAGCCCTATCTAGGGTTTGTAAAGTTCAAATGTTAAAAAAAAAAATTCCATTCTATTCTCTACTGGATATTGGTAATTAGCTGCCACCTCTCTCCTGTTGATCCCTAACAGGATCTGGCAGTTATCATATGCAATACATAACCTATAGAATGTAAGCTTGCGGGCAGGGCCCTCTTCCCCACCCATTCTGTCTGTTACCACCCAGTCATGTCTTATTAATGGTTCAAATTGTAAAACTCTACATAACCTGATGCCACTATAAAAACCTGTTAATAAATAAATAAATAAATAAATAAATAACCAACATCATTAGCTCATTAGCAAATTATTTAAGTCATTTATCAATGTATAGGATCCCTTGTGGTGTTTTCTACAACATCTGACTTAGGCACAGTACAGGTAAGGGCCGTACATAAACATGTTTGTTCTTCTTGTTTTGTTTTCTTTAAAGTAGTACAGATGCTAAGCCAACCCGGGGACCTACACCCCTTCAATAAATAATAGGACAGAAACATTACCTGGCAAGACACCAACATTCTGCAGTGGCGAACCAGGTAATGTCAGTGTCCATGGATGCTAATTTTGTTTATATTGTTTCTTCTATATTTTTCCATAAATCTGGTAAACACACAGACACTAAGGCAATGCATTCTTAATACTGTGGGTTATGTAGTGGACAATGGGTTAAATATATATATTATCCCCTATGGCATTGTACTTGGTGTACAGTTGTGAACCCAGCTGTTCTTATAGCAGGCACCCTGCAGTTATGTTGGTCATATTTGCCATCAGAGGAGCAGGGGCAGCGGCAGGCAGAACTATTGGGTTTTGGGCCCAGGTCCATTGTTCCAATTTAAGGATTTTTTCAAGAGTGAGCAAAACCATGTTGAATTGCAGGGGAGGCAAATTGAATTAATTGCATTCAGTATTACAGGTGACAGATGATGTTTCCAGCACAAGTGTAATAACAGTGTAACAGTAACGCTGGTCAGTATCTGTGTGCAACATGCAACAATAAAGTATTCTCCCTGCATGCAAACACTGACATTCATTTTACCCCCCCCTGCAATTCATCATGGTTTTACCCATGAGAGTGTAACTCATGAGTGTAAGTCATGAGAGTGAAAAGCTGAATCCAGCCCTATGTTCCCAGTGCTTCTAATTCCCCTGTATTGCTCCAGTCCTCCACCCCTACATGCCCTATCTACCACAGTTACAACCCCACATTCCCCATCTGCACAGCTATGCACTCACAAGCCCTATCTGCCACAGCTATACCCCCACACGCTCACACTAATTACAATCAAATGACACCCCCCCCCCCCTGTAAATGTCAAATACAGCCATAAAAAACATAAACTTTATTATATCATTATATAAAAAACATTAACTTAAGAAACAACAATAAATAAATAATGAAATAAATAAATAAATAAATATGGAGTATGGAATTCACATTCGGTGATGGGGCCAAGCTGAACCTGGTTAGCTGTTTAAATAGCGTATGCCTAAAGTCTTTAGAGTGCATGAAATCACTTGAGGTTACATTTACATATAGGTCCCATGTTCTCACTTGAATAGTAACATTTGCACGCTCATGGGGCAGCATTTGACTGGCCTCTTCCAAAAAGATAAAGCTATGGTCAGAATGCAATTATTCAGTACTTTCTGCTGAACTACACTTGCTGCAACCATGATGAGCAATAGCAAGTTATGTCATGGGACAGTATGGGAAACCCTCACTCAAAGGTTTGTGGCAGTAGGGAAAAACAGGTGCTGACATACGAATAAACCAGGGATGTTGAATGTACAACAATAACTTTCATCTCAGCTTTATGCCACCACTCATATAATAAAATAATAGCATAAATAACAGCTTTCTTGACCAACTGGCTCATACACCCCAATTACCAATCACTTGTTGTTCTGAGCCCTAAAAATAAGGTACAAACAATGTTGACTATTTGTTTCAGTTAAATCTGCGCCTGTTTAATTGCAGTACATTATGTAAACTAAATTACAAAACTAATCCTTTCAAATAAATGAGCTAACGAAGTGTAGAAGAAGACGACTAGTGGAAGGAATTGAGTCATTAAAAAAGAGCTAATTAATTACATTCAAAATAACATCAGAAATATTAGTTGATGTCTTTATAGGCAACATATACTAAAGTTTTAAAAGGAAGCAATCTCTTATTATGGTAAAAATGTAAAATGGAATATTAAAGATGGCATCTAGCACAGAAACAAGACAAAACCTTATCTTTCATCTATGAGCAACTTTGACCTCTCAAGCAAGGATTCCTGTCTTCTAGCAGACTTTTATTCTGAACCATGTACAGGTTATTTCAAATGGGAAAAAATTGCATTTATTTAATCTGACTGAAAATCAAATAAAATATATGAAAGTGCACTTTATCCTAGGCTAGGACACATGCAAAAAACCCAAGATACAATTATATTAATGTGTAGCACAGAACATAACAATTTAGAAATAAAATTAGACAGCATAACATCAAATAATCTGGCTAAAATACTGTTGACAGATCGATATAGGCTGAACTATTGTCATCTTTTCCGCTTCAACCTAGTTTATTTGTATTTGTATTTGCAGTCAGACAGTTTCGGGGATCGCAACTCCATTTTAGTTGAGTCAGCAAGATTGGATCTAGAATTTAGCCCTGGTATTGTGGTTGTCCATGCATGTGCCCAATGCTCAAGGGGGCACTTTCTGATATGAAAAAATAGTGATATGAAAACATATACATATAAAGTATATGGGTATTCATAAATTTTAGCATGGAAATAAGATAAAAGGTAAGGAACTAACTGATTTAGTGCTCTGTAGAGCAGGGGCTCCTGGCCTGCATCTGGGAGATGGTCTGTCTGAGGAAGTCACGACCCCATGCACATCGATATTAGACCTGGCTAATCACTATAGATACTCATTCACAGCTGCAGTTAAAATTATATTGGTGGTAAAAATAAAATAAAATATTATATAACATAACATGGTTTCTTACATCTTAATGAGAAAAAAAAATCAGTTTTTGGAATTGAATCTTTTTTTTCCGCCTCATATGCACATGATCAAATGCAGTATTTTATTGCTTCACTCACAATTGAATCAGCCCCTAAATGTGCTCTTTACCAAATCAACATACTGCTGTAAGTTTTTTTTTACATATTGTGGAGAGGAGACGATTTATGACATACATGTACTATTTCAGCGTGTAATTGGGGAAAATTTAAAGAAAGTGTATTTTCACTTCACTGATATCTCTGAACTGGTTATGTTATATTAATTGACTGTTTATTGAACTTTAATTGTATGTGAAAAGAGGATCAGTACAGTGTAACAATACAAAACAACACAAAGAATATGAATAAAAAAATCAACACACACATCCATTTTGACTTTGGTGCACTGCCAAATTTTATTTTCCCTTGTATTTGATTAGGAAAAAAATTGACATAAATGGTGGTTAAATTCAAGACATATATGTCTTATATAAGAAGAACCTTCTATGCACCTATTCATCCTGCTTAGGAATAAAGTACTCCAATAAATTTGTCCCCTGGTTTTAGCAGATGTGCATTGTCCTCCACATTAGATGGCATCTGTAGCCTCCATTAATACAGGTGAGTGTTCTTCTGCCATCACACTCAATGCATTACTCAAAAAAATGAAATAAATCAAATAAAAAGGCAGTATTCCTATAGTGTTAAGGTATCTGCAGAGTATTATCAATGTTTTATTACTTCGAAAATATATAAATCACATCCTGGCAACTCAAATTAGGAAATAAATGCATGTTTGTATATAATAAAATAAGGATACATATATAAGGTGTATGGTTTTGTTTGAAGAAATCCTACTACAAGAACTCTTCAGACTGAACGTCACGCAAGTGAAACACTGACTCATAGAATCAAGGATTCATTTTTGAATTTTTTTTTAAATGAAAATTTTAGTTTTTCTAAAATAAAGCAAAATCTATTTCTGTGCTGACATGTAAAACAGACTCTTGTGGCATTTATAAAGTTGGCCAAATAAAACTTTTCTGGGTATGTAAGCTTTAAACAGAACCATGAAGTTGCATCCTAATCTCCATGTGCTGGTCCTCGAAGCCGTTCACTTTGCCCATAGGATTCTCTTTTATTACTTAGTGACTAATCCGGTCAGTTCATCGACTGTTTCAGAGATGGCTGCTTCTCCTGTTTTGCCATACCACGGATTTACCCAGATTAGCAATTTATAATCTGCATTTACTGCTCAAATCCCCTGAGAAAAATCTTGTCACATTTGAGGTGCTATTTAATATGTTGCTTTTGAGCATTCCTATGTTGTTTGGTAAACACATTCATGTAGTTGTACTGAAAACAAGGTTTCAGTATTAGGTAAACGATAGGAAGTTTGGAACTCCTAATTGTAAAATAAATTGGTGACACACAATCCACAATTTGACCGTATTTTCCCACCATCATCACTTTTTGGTTTTGCTTTTTCATAGTTTGGCAAGATGCATTTTGCCGCATTATTCAGATATCTACGATTGTATTCATTAGGATTTGTTCATCTTATTATTCCATTTTTTTTTTATAATAAAATCATTTTTTTTCTTGTGGAAAACAAATAAGCCAAAGAACTGATTAACCTTTTCTGCTGGATTCCAGTACTTGGACAGTATATACATATTGTAAATATGTATTATATTTTGTGGTTCAGTATGCTGGAGGCCAAGTAACTTTTTCTCCATCCACAGAATACAGACAACATGCTCCTCCTGTTGGCAAGATGTGCACGCGTTTTGGATAAAAGCGTAGAAGAAAAACATATAAGCCAATGTCTTAAGTGAATGACTCTTAGTATGAAGGAAGGAAAATAGGTGAATGGCAGTGTATGGGGTTGAATACATTAATATAGAGACATAAAGGGAAAGAGTATCCCATTTCCTGTGTTTTGGAGAAAACAACAGAGCTAATGAGTGCAAGTTTTTTTATCTTGTCCATTACAACAGCCCCATCAAATCCTAAAATTATGCCATTTCTCTGACCCTTCTAATATAGTCTTTGAGTTCCTGTGGGTCCCTTAATCCCATATCTCGGCAAACCCATTCAAGATCACATTCCTCTGATCCTGGTACTGCATCATACACGCTACCTTCACTGGGCAAACTAGTAAAGGTAGTAAATTTCACTCTTTTGCGCTTGGATGTTGGGGAAGAACTTAGTGGGTCCTCACTTGCTTCCCTACTTGAGCCACCACCACCAGATGAGCCGTCTCCACGTCCATGAGATTGACTTTGTACACTCGCCTGAGAGCTGCTGTTACTGCTACTTCCTCTTGCTTCCCCTCTACAGCAAGAAGAATGGTGAGGTGGCAGAGTACCAGCTTCCAGTGGATTACCAGGACTTTCAGGTTGTGGCGATAGTTCACCTCTGGCTCTAAGAGGCTGTCCATTTCCCAGGAAAACCCAGTGATGAGAATGATCAGGATTAGCTTGGCCCTCTGGTGGAACCCTTTTATGTCTGTATTTTAGAACAAACACAATGCAGTTAATGAGGAAGACTAGTATGGCAAGGCAGAAAACTCCAAGCAGAGCATACATTCCAATTTCAAGATCTGTCAGGCCTCTGGGTAGCTGTGGATATACTGTAGGCAGTGGTAAGGGATATTCCCCAGGACCATGTGAGCTATGCTCTTCAACCAATGTGGATAGAGTTGTTGTAGATGTTGTTGCTGCAGTCTCCTTGCTTTCTTGCACAGAGGAATGTAACGGAACCTCAGTCATCAATTTTACCGGGTCAACTTCCCCTCCTACCTCATGTGAACCAAACACAACATGAACTTGAGCTGTGGCTGTGGAAAGGACACTTTTCCTCTTAGTTTTTTGGCAACTCTCATTAATTATCATTTCTGCTCTCAGGAGGGATCCTTTTCCTTGTTCTTCTCCAGCTATCACAAGAGGAAACGAACGTTCTGGACTTACAGACACCACCTGTTCATTCAAGCTAGTCAGAACCAGTGTGTAATCTTTGGGGTCATAGAGTGACAACGGAGCTGCAGTTCCATCACTGAATGTAAGCCAAAGATTCATTAGAGCTTCCTGTAAAAAAAACATAAGAAAAGTATAAGAAGAATATTCACAAAGCTAATTAGCCAGTAACCTTACTAATCATACTTAAAGCATACTGAGGAACTAAAACATATTGTAAAGCAATGTCTCTTTCTTTATGGTGAGGTTCAAAATAAAAATATTCTCACTTATTAAACTGGCTGCAATTATATTCTACATATGTGACTATCTACTGACAATGAAATAGAGAAATGTTTCCTCCCCCATTTCTTATATATGTGACAAAACATTTAACTAATATATACAGAAACTTTAAATGTAACCGATATCTTTATGTTTTATATGTATAAACTCTAAATAGCTATGTAAATGTGTGCTATATTTATGCAATATATATTTTATGTTTTCTCATGGTAGTTCAGCACAGCTCGCGGCAGTCTCTATTTACATACACTAAGCAACCTACACTAAGCAATAATATCTATTTCAGTATCTATTTCAATTCACTTACTGCCAGTCTGAAAGTATTACAGAACAAACCTCTAACCTCACAAACATGCTTCTCTATTTAAAATCCCTGATGACCACCTGTGCACCACACAGGACTGGAAGAGTTATCGCAACATAATATATACATAGCTGCGGCACAGCAATGCACACATAAATCTGGAGCTAGAACAAATGGTGTCCTGTACACTATAGAATAACTTTTCCCTATAAAAATGGACACACTTACTAATGCAATCATGTTGGCAGACATGGTTTATCTGTATCTCTCTATAAATACAGTTAGGATACCTACATTTACTAAAGCACAACTATGCAAGTCATCAAATAAAACAGCTTATTATTTCTATTAACTAAATCTTGTACTGTATATACTCGAGTATAAGCCTAGTTTTTTAGCACAAGACTCCAAACATAAGTATGATGCAGGGATGTGAGCTCAGAGCTAAGATGGAGCTAAGTTAAAGGAAGGAGACACCGTGACACTGGCATGCAGTATGGGTTACACCATGGCACAAGAGCTTTACATTGCCTTATATGCCTTATATTAACCCTGCACATGTGGGGGACAATAGAGACTAGTGTTTGGACCAATGGACTATATTGAACCTATTGTCAAGAGCTTGCCATCATAGTTTAAGACGTTCTCTGGTAGGATATAGCTAATTAGGGTCTGTAATTCACACTGATATGCCTACTTTGTTTTCGCTAAACTATACTAAAGCATTCCTCGTATAATGTCTAATGTTTTTCAAGACGTGTTCTTAAGCTACTGTCTCAATACGCTAAGGGGTATATTTACTAAGCGGTGAGATTGCAGTGAGATTGGAATGTGGGGATATTGCCCATAGCATCCAATCAGATTTGAGTTCACATTCTCCAGTGTGTAAAATTAAACAGAGAGATTTAATCTGATTGGTTGCTGTGGGCAACATCCCCACTTTCCAATCTCACTGCTTAGTAAATATACCCCAAAGGGTTAGCTATACTAAACTGTTGGGGAATGTTGTGAGAGCTAAAATCAAATTGACTGCAATGGGAGACATCTCTGTGTTTCCTTTCTTGTAGTTGTAAATAAACGACGAAACTTAGTCACAACTTTGCGTGGATATTAGATTCTTTATCAGTACCAGTTTTATTACTCCTTTTCAGATCTCCAGAGTCACCAGTATATATTGTCAATAGGACAGCATCACTACTATGTTATATCACCATTTAATTTACAATCAGTATCCCTAATGATGATAGCAGTCCTCTATGTTGATAGCAGTTTCTCCATGTCACAAGGTACATACTACATGCTTTTCTTATGATGCAGTTATGTAGATTTCAATGATGACACAGCATATTGTTCCAAACACTTGTTTATCGTGTGATTGGAAGGATAATCATAAGAAATATATGTAGTGTGTGCACTAAAATTGCATCAATAGATATATTTTTTAGAAAAACTTACAATGCCGTTATTATCAATCATAATACTGTACTTAGTGAGCACTCACCTGTTTCGGATGCTGTAATAGGTGTTGGGCTGTTGTCTTGGCAATTATCGTATGACTGTTTCCTGGGCTAGCATGGAGAGAGAGGGAGAGCCCTGATATGAGCTGAGCCTGGAGCTCTATGATGCTGACCTTATCCTCAGTCACTGTAATTGTAGTCTCACCCAGCACTGCCTCCGTAAATGGGGAAACCACCTGCCCAAATAAATGTATATACACTGTATAAATACAAACTAATAAAAACTAATGAAACCAACCATAAAACAATCCATATCAATATGATTCACGTTGTAATGTTTATATATATTATGTTAATGTGAAACATAAAAATCCATCTATGGTAAGCAAGTGAGCCCTTTACAATCTCTGACTTTTGGAAAAATTCTTTTTTGTCGGACACAAAAAAGTTATAAAAATACTTTAAAATTGTCACTGAAAATAATAAGTTTTATTTACAAATCAAGATCAACTCTATATAAATGCTATTGAATTCTACTGTAATAGTTCAATTGCCAACCCTAAACCTTTTGAAATATCTTTTACTCACCTGACCCGTATTTGTTGTTGTTAAAAAGAATTGGCTTGACGCATCCCTAACCAAGGAAACTAAAGTAGAAACCCTTTTTTTCACTTGGGGAACATATATTAGTAATTTAGAATCTCCTTTAAACAACAATTATACTGTATCTTTCAAAACACTACCTGGTTCCTTCTCTGTGAAAGCTCCCATGACCCATCCATCACTCTCTAAGCTTTAGCTACTCATAGGAATATAATTTCTCTATATAATGCAATATTCTTGTCTGTGATTGAAGTTGTGCAACATCTTGCTTCCAACCTATACTATCTGTCATATTATGCATTTGCATATGCATTAACTTATAATGATATGCTATATGCAAAAATGCATCTGCATATGCATTGATTTATGTTATGTGATGCGGAATAAAAATAAAAAGGAATAATTAATAAATAAATAAATAATTCATGAATAATGAATTAAATAAATAAAATTATAATAATAATAATAAATCACACTGCCAATTACTCACTTTGAAAACTGTAGTACCAGGATCCCTTCCAGCCAAAGTATTACTATCAACCATTTCTGCTATTTTGGGGTCTTCTACTTGCATGAAATCATTTACCAGGTCAGTAACCTCTACAAGCCAATTTGGCCCCAGCATAGTGATGACTTGGTCAGTGCCTTCAGAAGAGGTGGTGTGGAATTGGGTAAAGACTTGTAGAGTGGCATGTTGATACTGCAAAGTACAACCTCGATTTAGTCTTTTATCTTCCTCTTCATCATCATCATCACTGTCACGGACTGACCTACCAGTAAAGGGAAATAGAAAGAACATTGCTAATTGTGGCATTTACAAAGATCTTTAAACCTACTCACTCATAGTAATCATTTACATAATAAAACATAATATTAATAAACTTCTAAACAGTGTAAATATTGGAGCCAATGGCTTTAGAAAATGTGTGAAAGAATATGGAGGTGTCAGAATAATGTAAGAATAATATTTTTGATGGATGTCATAAGAAAGTAGCAATGAGACATGTAGCATTCTGTGCAGTACTTCTGTAAGTTTTTGGATACATTAAAGATTCATGGTCTTTGTGTAGACTCAACTGGTACGATTGTTTAATGAGATCTGATTGGTAGCCTCTGTTAATCAAACTATTATAAAGTTCAGAACCACAATAGCGAAATCTCTGCATGTCAGAGAAATTACGGAGTTATAGATTGTGGGTGAAAACTGGCAGCATGTAATATGGTGGGCATCTGGATGACAGGTGATGGTGAGGTCAGGAATGTGTGATATAATGTAAGTTTGATTCAAGATTGCAATGAAGTTAGATCAAATTCATCTCCATCTCAAAAAATGAAAATGTCATCAATATATCGAGCCCATAGTAAAATGTGACTGGTACATTGGTCCAATTTGTGCTGAAAAAACCATTTCACACTCCCACTAGCCTAGATAAATATTGGTGTGGGGGGGGGGGGGGGGGGGCAATTAATCCAACACTTTCTATAGATTTATTGCAGCAAGTAGCTTTTGCATTCTAGTTCCATTAAAATGATAGACTTTTGTCTTTTCTGCTCCAAAATTCTCCCCGTATCCTGGTAGAGTCTGTAAATCTTCCCGGACTGAGACTGAGACAGTGATTAAATGTAAATCACTACCTCCAGCCCCGATCGCTACTACTACTTTACTACTTACTTTATTATGTGTAACATTTTAGTTTTGCATAAGGCTAGGAGTTTTTTTTAATATATATATATATATATATATATATATATATATATATATACACACATACATACATACATATCATGCATCATGAGTAAAAGTCTTTGAAAGACATCTGTCAGTGTGTACCATGCATTGCTTTTCGGTTTGTAATGAGATTAGTGTAACTGCTAGGCATAGTTGGCTAGGCAGATGTTATCCTCACTATAAGATTCTTCTTTAAAAGTTAAATACAAAGTTTAAGTGAATAAAGATGTAGAAGGAACTGCAGTCAAATAGGATAGATAAGTCACTGCCAGACAGTTAGACCAAGAAGATTTATGTGTTGATCTCTAAATAAGAATACTCCTGGTGTCGGCTTCAAACCTTCCTAAATTCTATTAAATGTCCCACATTTCTCTTAGTTTAAAATGATGTTATATGAGAAAAAAAGTATATATTTGTATGTAACTAGCGAGATAACTAAATTATACATAGTGGAAATAAAAGGGAATGAATAAAATGTGTTACAGTAAAGCCAAATGTGCCCTAATTTGTGATTTAAGTACGCAAGAACGTATAATATTACATGTACACCAGTGATTACATGTTTAAAATAGCGTATACTTATGGCTAGAACTTCAGTTCAGTATGTTCAGTGCATTCATAGGACCTGAAAAATGCATTCATTTATTTTGGAAAGTATCGCATACTATGCTGTATGTTCCCATGTGCCATGTTAGTTCACAGCAAGAATAAAATGACTGTAGGTTTTCTAACTATAGTGTGATTATCCCGAAAGAAAGCCATTCTATCTATTATCAAATCACGTTTCAATGGTCGAACTATTCAAAAGACTGCATAAAAACTTTGCCTTAAGAAACTTGTGTCCTACAGAAACATTGTATTATGTGCATTTTATTCAACTGTAAAAGAACGTTAAAATGTGCATACCAGTAACTGACCTCACTGTACACAGAAGGAAAATTATCAGCTTGCTGTTCTTTTTTCCTCATTTTATTTGTTTAGAACATTATTGTTGCTAGAACAATTGAAACATATAACCTATATTATATAACTTACAAGCTTCAGCAGTGTCTGTATTTTTTTTTATATATAAGATCATTGTTATTTAAATGGATTCATGTACACTGCTCAATGAAATCAGTTCATTTTTCTAGGTTCCAGCTCTCTCTGTCTGGCTTATGTTTCTCTGGCACCTCACCCACAACCTTCTCTCTTACACATTCAAATGACATTCCTAGTCCATGCATCTCTCCCTGGTATATCTCAAATTCTTCATCTATCTGCTCCATTTCTCTCATGCCTATTCCTTCTATCATCACATCTTTTTTTTACCCATACCGCTCTCTTTCTCACACAGTCTCACTTTCATCTACATTTCTCACATGGAGTGCTTTCATATGTCACATGCCTATATGTCATAGCTCTCTCACGTATATCTCTCATAAAGATCTCTTATATTTCTATTTCTCTCTTTATATCTCTACCTTTCAGGGAAATCATGAGTATTTGCAGTATTTCCATTTTTATCAAGAATGGAACCCCATAGGTGCTATTCTTATTCACTACAGTATATAATATGTGCTACTACTTCACTGACTCTTCTGTTCAGTATGTTAGATTTCCAAGACAGAGTCAGCTTTGGAACAAAAAAAGATAAATTATTTGTGTGACAGTTTTAAAGAGTGTCAATTATAAATTATACAGATTGCTGCAGTAAAGCTATCTTACTGCAATCATTTATGTTCTTTAAACCCAAATCTCTTTTAAGCAAATGTAATCATATAGTAACTTGCATTAAATACAACTATGTAGAATTTTAATGTGTTCTCTCTCTCTCTCTCTCGCTCTAAATATAGAGAATGATGATATACAGAATGATGCTAAGGTATGCACACACTTTTATAGTATAATAGCTCTTATCAGTGGGTGCAACACTAAGAATATTCACAACACCAAATCCATAAAATAGAGAAAAGTCTGCACTCCGTTTTTCAAATCAAGGGATAGATTCATAAAGTAACAGTGCAATAAAACACCAACATGCTAGAAGCCAGCACATATGCAGAAACATATATTGGAGTCACCATCCTTAAAAAAAAGTTCTGGATATAATATGCCTTTCAGTGCCTTTCCAAATACTTGCATATATCCATAACAAATGATGGTCTCAATTGGGATCCATGTCAATAGGAACGTCCTCACATATCAGCCATATCAGTTTTGGTGGGGAATTGATTGTCACCGTCATCAGGGCTCAAGATGCTGTTGCACATAATAGCTGAAAAAAATGAAACTCATGTTTATATATACTCACTACATTAATGATCCCGTCCAGCAGGCTCTGTTAGAGCGCACGTCTCTCTAGCTGCAGACGCCGGTGCCTATGTCAGCAGTGCGCGTCATCCTGCCAGGTCCTAACCAATCACAGGCATCAAACTCAGACCTGTGGTATCGGTAATCACGGCAACTTGCTCGCAACAGGAAGCTTGATTTGTTCCCCCACAGGCATGCCCTCAAGGATCCCATGGAGAAATACAATAAACAAAATCAATATGGAGTTAATCTAATTTAACACATATATACCTAAATTGGGTTAAAAAAAACGGGTTTAAATAAATAAATAAATCCCCTAAAAATCTGCATATAATAACTGGATACCACAATCATGTATAATCAATGTAAAAGACAGGCGGTGTCAAAGTAGCTAATCAGTACTATATAGCAAAATACCCAATTATCCCAAGTCATTAAAGGTAGATTCTAATAAACACTACTTAACTAAGGTCAAGACCTTAGGTCAAGATCACAGGAAACAGGAAAGGTTTAGTTCCTCAGGCCTCTAGGGGAAACTGTATATTAATATTGGCTCTTTTTTTAATAGTAAAGTATTTCTGTTACCACCCCTTCTGAGTGGTGGAATAAACACCTATGCGTACAGTCCACAAAGTGCCTCGCTATTGGCAGGATCTTAGTGTAAATCAGGTTATATGCATGTTTGATAGAGGCTCTGTGCATTGCCATCCGCTCTTTAAGCATCGTAACGGTTTTGCCCATATAAAGTAATGGACAGGGGCATAGTATCCCTTAAATCACAAACTTACTCTCACAGTTGAAACATTAGCATAGGAAATAAATTACCACCATTGGAAGAATTAAATTGATTACCCAGTATCAGTGACCCGCAGTTAATACAACCGCATTTGAACATCCCATTCCAGGTAGGAGCCAGCCAAGTCTGTGGGTTAATAATGGGAATATCTGTCTTCATTTAACTGGCCCGCAGATTATGGCTGCGTCTGTAACAAAACACAGGTGGTAATTGCAATGAATGTCCTATCTTGGGGTCTGACAAAACAATATGGCAGAATTTAAGTATAGCCTTTCGTACATCATTTGACATTGTAGAGTAAGTGGTGACAAACGTTATTCTCTTTTCTCCTACTTTAAGCAATTCATCTTTTTGGAGTTTCATACATTGTGACACTGCATTACTAACCTCTTTATATCCATAGCCCTGGGCGTGAAACCCAGCAGCCATTTCATATAATGCCTCAGGCAGTAATTTTTTGTCTGAGATAATCCTTGTCACTCGCACCATATGCAAAGTACAGTCTTTAGAGGTATAGGATGAAAACTGTCAGCCCTCAAGATGGTGTTTCTGTCTGTCTCCTTCCGGTATAATGTGGTCTCAAATCCGCTATCCCTTTGCGTAATAGTAGCATCTAAAAAGTTGATACAATCTCTGCTCGAAAAAGCAGTAAATTTAATTGTAGATTCCACATGATTTCATGATTCAATAAGGGCATCCAATTCCTCCTGAGTTCCATTCCACAGAAAAAAAAGATTGACAAAAAAAGAAATATATTTAGAAAATTGTGCAGAACTGTAAATAAATTGGGACTCAAAATAGTGCATGTATATGTTGGCATACGATGGGGCCATGTTTGACCCCATCGCAGTGCCTTGCTGCAGCTATATGGATTTGATTATGTTGGTTACAGAAAAAGTTAATTGTGAGATAGGGATCTTAAACAGACTGAGGACGTGGAATGAATGATCTTGAAGTGATTACAGCGGATACTACATGTGACTGGATTGTTAAGTTTAATACTGTGGTGCAGATATTTGGGGAAGAACAGGCTTCAAAAGAAGCAAATATAAGAAAGAAAGTGCGTGATGATTATTGGGACAACAGGGTATATAAATATATATATATATATATATATATAACTCTAAATCAATAAAGCACTTCCCTGCAGAACTTAACAAAGAAGCCAGGATCGATCCTTCACTGATTTTGAATCCGCCAATTCTATGAGTGATTCTGATAACTCTTCACATGAGGTTTCTAACAACCTTTTTTAGACAGAGTCACCTGGAGTCGGGACAGAAAAAAAAGATATTGTTGAGGGGGGCGGAAATATTGTTGCATGTCCGGTGAAAAACAGGAGGCACCGGAAGAACTAGTCATATACAACTTAGCCACCTTAAGTTGAAGAGGGAGGAGCTTAAGGTACTTAGCAAGGGTTTATCTTTTGTTGAGACCTACAGGCTGGACTGCTTTGACTTGGAGGTGGAACTATATAAATTCCAGAGATTATTAAAATTAAAAGACTGAGAAATTTCTCAAATGAACCTCCAGCGATGTTTAAAGCGAAGTCTGAATTTGAACCTTTTTATGTAAATGCATCCATAGAAATGTTTATGCGCTTGATTAAGGAGGATATATTGAGCAATTGGTCCAAAGGACATATTAAACATCTTAATCTCTCTAGAGCTGAACAAACTGCTGAAAGATCATTAAGGGATAATCCTAATATTATCATCTGCCCTGTAGATAAGTGTGGGGTGTTGGTAGTATTGAACAAACAGGACTATATTGATGAAATCATGACACAGCTGTCAGATCAAACGTGCTACAAAACCTTAATGTATGATCCAACTTGGGAATATAAGAGGCAGGTTGACGCTATGTTGAAAGAGGCTGATGATAACGGTTGGATAACAATTTCTGTAGACAAAATGCTCCTGTAGTGCCTGTCACCGGGGAGACCCATAATTTCACCTCAGGGATCTCTATGTCAGCCAATCTTACAATATGTGTACTTTTACTTGCAGGACATTGTACAACATACCCCAAGTTAAATTAAGAACGTTTCAGACTTCTTGAAGAAATTGTCTACTGTGGCATATATAATGGTCACAATGGGCGTGAAAAGTTTGTACATAAATATCATCCATGAAGAAGATATTGCAGCAGTTCGAGAGATGGGGCTAACATGTCAACACTGTAAAGTTCCACCATCAACATTTTTTGTTGTTTTGTTTCATACTTACCCTGAATTATTTCCTTTTTTAGAATAATTTTTACGTTTAGCAGCAAGGCACTGCGATGGGGTCAAACCTGGCCCCTTCGTATGCCAACATATACACGCACTGTTTTGAGCCACAATTTATTTACAGTTCTGCACAATTTTCTAAATATTTTTCATTTGTTTCTGTGGAATGAATCTCAGGAGGAATTGAAAGCTTACATTGAATCATGAGATCATCTGCAATCTACAATAAAATGTACTGCTTTTTCGAACAGAAATTGTATCAACTTTTTAGATACTATTACGCAAAGGGATAGTGAATTTGAGACCACACTATTCTAGAAGGAGACCGGAGGAGAGATAGAAACACCATCTTGAGGACTGACAGTTTTCATCCTAAGCCTCTAAAGACTGGAAACCCATATTCACAGATGGTGCGCGTGACAAGGGTTACTTTAAAATTACTGCCTAAAACATTATATTAAATTGTAGCTAGGTTTTGTGCCTGGGGCTATGGACATAAGGAGGTTAGTAACGCAGTGTCACAATGTATGAAACTCCAACAAGATGAATTGCTTAAAGCTAGAAATAAGGAACCTGAACAGAGAAAAAGGTTTGTCACTACTTACTCTACGATGTCAAATAAGGTACGAAAGGCCATACTTAAATTCTGGCATATTGTTTCATCAGATCCCAAGATAGTACATTCATTTTAATTACCACCTAAGTTTTGTTACAGACACAGCCATAATCTGCAGGACCGTTTAATGAAGACAGATATTCCCATTATTGGCTGGCCCCTACCTGGAATGTGTGTTCAAATGCAGTGAATGTATTAACTGCAGTTCACTGATACTGGGTAATCAGTTTAATCCTCTCAATGGTGGTAATGTATTTCATATACACCAATATTTGAATTGTGAGAGTAAGTTTGGGGTTTAGAGGATACTATGCCCTTGCCCATTACTTTATATCTGCAAAACTGCTAGGATGCTTAAAGCGATGATTGCACTGCACAGGGCCTCTATCAAATGTGCATGGACCCTAAACCCGCCAGTAGCGAGGCAATTTGTGGACTATAAACATACACTGTCACAATTGAGGTGTTTACCTTTGGATCAAATTTCACCACTCAGAAGGGGTGGTGACAGAAATACTTTACTATTAATAAAAAAGGCAAGATTAATATACAAGTTTGGGACACTTTCCCCTGAAGGCCTGAATGAAGAACTCAACCTTTCCTGTGATCACGGTCTTGACTTTAGTTAAGTTATTAGAATCTACCTTTAATGGATTGAAAAATAACTGGGTATTTAGCTATATTGTACTGCTAAACTACTTTGACACCTACTGTCTTCTACATTGATTATACATGATTTTGGTATCTAGTTATTATATGATTTATTTTAGGGTATCAGTTTTTTTCAAATTTTTTTTAATCCGATTTAGATATATATATATACTTAAAAGAAGATACACTCCTTATTGATTTTGTTTATTGTATTTCTCCATGGGATCCTTGACGGCATGCCTGTGGGGGAACAAATCTGGCTTTCTGTTGCGAGTGAGTTGCTGTGGTTACAGACACCACAGGGCGTGGGCATGCAACCGTCTGATGCCTGTGATTGGTTAAGACCTGGATGGCGGACGCTCACTGCTAACATAGGCACTAGCACTGCGGCTCCATGTGGCAATGGAGACGCAATGTGCGCTCTATCACGGCCTGTTGGACAGGATCATCAATTTAGTGAGTATATATAAACATGAGTTTCATTTGTTTCAGCTATTATGTGCAGCAGCATCTTGAGCCCTGATGACAGTGATGATCAACTCCCCAACCAAACAGCTGTTGACTGATATGCGAGGACGTTCCTATTGACATGGGTCCCTCCTAATTGAGACCTTTGGATATTTGCAAGTATTTGGAGGCATATTATATCCAAAACTTTTTTCAAGGATGGTGACTCTAATATATGTTTCTGCATATGTGTCTGGCTGCTAGCATGTTGACGTTTTATTGCACTATATGAACTTTAATCAAAAGCATCCACCTATATTGTTCTAGGAATGAGTCTGTTTAAAATTAATGTAGAGTATGCAGTACCACTTCTTCCAGTTCATAAGATAACTATTCTCATGGAACCACAGTTACTGCCTTTCTGTTGCAGAGCCTTGTGTCTCGCCTTTTGCAGGAGAACTGGAAATTGCAAAACATTACATTAAAGTGCTGAGAGCCTCCCAGTACAGAGCTTATTCTCCTTGCTTTTAGTGTGATTTATTCACAGGTACAAAAGCATCTCTGAAGCAAGAATTACAGCTGGCAGACTGAGATTTCAATTGGCTTTTCCATTCACCCAGCACCAGCCCTTTAAAGCAGGTGGTGTCAATTGTTTGCTCAGTAAATGTTTTTACACCAGATATGTGAATATAAAGCATGTAAAAATAAATAACATGCTGTCCCAGATTTAAAACACTGAAGCCTTTGAAATATAGATTTTTATGAACTAAACAGGGTGTATTCATAGAGTCAAATAAACAATTGAGTCTTGCTCAGCAGGAAAGAGTTAATGGGAGAAAATTAAGCCATTTCTATTCTCTCTCTTGAAAAACAAAGTTACCGATCTTCCCCCCTGGCTGAAATCACTAGAAAGCAGTGGTGCAGAAAATTGAAGAGGAGAAATTGGAATTTTCTTATGTTTAACGTATCTGTAGCTGTGTGGTGGAAGTGCGAACACTGGAGTGATTCTGGGGCGTTGTGTGCCTAAACACTTAGGGACAACTCTGGTCAGCCTCATTATATGTAGTTTGGGGGAAGGGTGATAATGATTTTGTCTGCAGTAGCAAAGTTGTGCATGTAATGGTTGTTTTTTCAGTTAACAAAAGAAACTAAGTGCCTGCTTCACAAAAAGGGGATATAACAAATATTTCATCCTATTTTCGGAACTTTTAATAAAAAGCAAACATACCGTTAAATACACAATTGAAATCACCTATGTTATTTAAACCGCCTTGCAATTTCAAATGATATGTTATACAAGCATTGTATAGACATAATACAAGCATATTTTAAGAGAAAATAAGCAGTTTTTTTGTATTACAAATAAGGCAAACTGAATTTCCTTTGAATTGCAATAAAATGACAATATGTGGATGATCACTATTCATCTCAGCAATTTGTCACAAATATCAGTTGTTTTCATTTATCTTTTCACGTCAACCCCCCCTACCCACTAGGGTTACCACCTTGTCCGGGAAAACCACTTCGGACTGCATTCTTAGGGGCCGATTCTATCACGTGTGAAGACGGGAAAAAACGCGATGTGCGTTTAAAAGATGCGGTTTTTAATACTCCCCACCCAAAGCCCTAGTACCATATGCACTCGAATATAAGCCGACTTGAATATAAGCCGAGGCACCTAATTTCACCTAATTTCAAACTGGGATAACTTATTGACACCAAAAAATCTGCTGAAAATCTAGGCTTATACTCGAGTATATACAGTAATTTAATTTCCCCACTAGGAGTGGCGGCAAAACAAAAAATGTTTTTCTTCACCACCTCAACTTAAAATGTTGCCACCCCAGTATACATACATGATGGAATGTCTAAAAACATGTGAATACTGCATGACATACTCATTCCTCCCAACATTTGAGGGGCAGAAAACGAAACAAATATATCCCACCCAAGAGGTAGACTGCACCTAAAAGCGAGGTATGCATATTTCCAAAATGTACTGCAGAAGCCACATATAGGCTGTTAAATACTTCAAGTGTATGCAGAAATATAAAGGGTTTGAAAGTGATGTTGTGGACAGCAGAGCACTTATGTGAGCAGCACTAGTCCCACTGGAGCAGTGCCAATCCTTTATTTTATTGGCATATTTGCTTGCCTAGATTTTCACCAATGTGGATAGATTTCCAAGTATGAATGGGAGATGCAATGCCAAAGGCTAAACTAATGAGTGGGTCATTAAAAAGAGAAATTTATATGTAGAATGATTACATCCTTACTAGTCAATACATTCAGACTTCAGTGCCTCTAATCAAAATATCTGAAACGACCAATGCAGCAGGTGTTAAAGAAAATGTTATGTTTTGGTTACTTAGGGAAAGTAGTAAAATGCTGAAATATTTATCGATCATTCCAGAATTTTCTATTAACTTATCTATCACAAGAAAGCCGATATAGGGGCTGCATAACACAAATAAAATGTAGGCTATAAAATACTGCTTACATGATTGAGCAAGTGCTTGAGGTATACATGATGAACATTGATTAGGGTGTACAGCAGGCTAATTGGATTTCCTGGGTCCTATGCTATTTGTGCCGCTTTTTGTGCATTTATTCTTTAGCCAGGAGTGAACCATAACTGAAAGTCTGTAATCATTGCGCTAATGTATACTTTACAGCTACATACACCCCAGGTATTTGCTAAATATGGTAATTATCCGTTATTTATTAATAGAAATGTGTCAGCAAATCTGTATCTTTTATAGGAAAACAATATATGCAGAGGTTATAGATTTATTATGTTACAATTCTAAGAATAAAATGTCTCAATCTCAAAATCAGACATCTTAAAGAATAAGAAATAGCGCTTATTAATGCATGCACAGTGCATTAATATGTATTATCACAGCAATGTAAACCACCATAATATCACACTTAAAGAGGTAAATCACTAATGTGGACACCAAAAGTATTAATTAGCTAGAATTCATTTAAAATATATTTAGCAAATTAAACCTGCTATCAAGTCCAGACCATTGATTACGTAAATTCTGCTTACAAGTATCTAACAGGTTCCTTACAAAGAACACCTTTAATCATACAATCAAAACAGTAACAGCAGATTACAATGTGACACCACCATCAACCTATAACAGACCATGTTTTATAAAGAGATTGTGCATACCATTCTGTCCCTCATTTATGCTCCACAAACACAATTCAATTACCAAGTGTGGCACCAGCTATAGGAGTGCTCTACGTTGCTCTGGTGTGCCGGCCACAGATTTATGACACAACTGCATCAAACAGTACACGCTCAAATGAAACCCTTGTAAAAGAGCTCTTTATCATATAAGTAGAATGTGACACACCCTTATATCAGAGATTTTCCTGCAATCCCTTCACAGTGATGCTTCTATTCTCCATCCCCGTAAAATAACATCTAAAGATGGAAAGTATAAATCGTATACTATGCATATGGAATATATAAGCACATACCTTCTGTCTGGTAGAATTGGAATTCTCCAGCCTTTCACTTGGCTTAGTTTCGAGTCAGACAGCTCGATGGATAAGGGAAGCTTGGGAACCCATACAGTCATTTCTAGCAGCGCACTGAGGTGTTCATAGGTAAAATTTGCTTGGGCGTTCGTTGAACCCCTTGTTTCTTTCCCACTGACAAATAAATAGTCACAGCTGCTGGAAACCTGGTGATGAAAAAAATTGAAAGAGGCGAATCATAAAGAGATTTAGAATCCTAGGAGCAATCCATCCTAAGTCGATACATTATTCTTCTGAATTTGTGTTTTTGGAGGATAAAGTGGGGTATTACAGAATCAGTATGCATGGGACTATTCAGCCATGTTGATCGGGAGTTCCACAATATTTAAATGAGAATAATCGCAGTAGCAGTGTAAGCTATCTGAGCATCCGCCATATGCTTATACCCACTTCTGATGCAAAGAATCTCTGTAGTCCAGAATAAGTACCAGTATTAGAATATTTGTAGATCCAAACTATTTGAGCTTTCTGACTGTAACACACTCATGTGAAATAGTACAGGAACTAAATATATATAGATAATAGGGAAAGAGGTATACAATTGCAGAAATGGCCACTTCTTCCTTTTTATTTATTACCAGAACTGTAATAAATAAGTATACATAATAATTCATAAATACCTCTGCTACCCTATACCAATTCCTAATCTGTCATATTCATTGAATGTTAATATTTTGTGCTGTACAAGTTGTTTAAGGATGCAAATAAGTTAATTAATTATAAATACATGGATTACATGCAGGGGAAGATTGTGGGAGAAATGGTTTAGTAGATAGCAAATAGGTGTGTTGATTACTACATTGTATTTGCCTGAGGGGAAAAATATGAGATTTACATAATAGGTACCACGGTAATTGTGTCTTATAAGAAATAGATAATAGGCACACAGATATAAGATCCTTGCTCCAGCAATAATAAAGCATTTTTAACATGAAATGTAAATGTCTTTGACCCCTAATAATATATTATTCCTATTTTTAAGAAATATCAGGAGTCAGTCACATTTATCAGACAAAAATAATAAGACATATTTCAGGTAGTTGTTACAGGGTTTAATTTAATTAATCGAGATGAAAAAATATTTTTTATACTTCACAATGTTTCAAAGTGAACTCCTGGACCAAAATGTACTAACGGCGGGATTGGAAAAGTGGGAATGTTGTGCATAGTAGCCAATAAGTTTCAAGCTCACATTCTCCAGTAAGTAAAATGAAACTGAGAGCTTAAATGTGATTGGATTCTACGGGCAACATCCCCACTTTATATTTAATTTATAAAACACTAATGTTAATATTGCTGTCTTGTTGTTTAATAAGATATATATATA
>JABWIB010000182.1:117245-137165 GCA_016617825.1 Platyplectrum ornatum | reverse complement strand
ATATATATATATATATATATATATATATATATATATATATATATACCCAAATAAAACTAGCGTGGCATTGAATCTTTGCACTTAATTAAACTTCTTACGTTATAATTATGGTGACTGCGCAGATCTTTTATGCTTATATAACACCCAAGCCTTTTATTCACATATAAAAAAAACTGATGATCAGTGACAGTAATGGGGCTCTTATTTAACAAATATACCAGGTAAAATCTATGTAGGTCAGCAGTACAGAGGTTAGAGATTTGAGAGTGTGATTAAGATAGCAGAAAAGAAAATGTTGAGGCTTTGAAATTATAGCATGCCGTTATCCCAAGAGTCTTGATAACACTCCTGGGAGTCTAATTGGAGGAAAAGCTTAGGAATTTAGTGAGTTCTGAGTCAACAGAGAAAGACCTCACAGACACACATCTAGTGATAGAAACACTTTGTAATATGACATATTTTGGTTAGTATGTGACTGGCTGAAATTTTCTTTATACTAACATTTCATGTTACCTTAATCATTAGTCTTCCACAAAATAACAAAGAATTGTAATATATTTCACAGATAAGTAATTTTGCCTAAGATTATTCCAATGAAATTAATTATTATGATGATTATATAGGTGATATATCATTAACATTTACTCTCGGTGACTGACGCTATTTTACAGACTCTTCTAAAACATTAAAAGGTGAGCATGACAAAGGACAGGGACCATACTGCCTTACAAGAGTACAGTAGAACTCATGCAGTTTTGTTAATCTATATATCACTTACTAGCGCTCTACACAGATTTATTTCGCCCATATGGAGATATGTGAGGTCATTTGAAAACTAGCATCAGTCAGCAAAACAAGTTACTAGAGTAGAATTCTGTCCTTTAAGTCTATATAATTGCTGGGAAACTTAGCACTGGATCCAGACTTACATACTATTGAACTTAAGAGAAAGTGGGTAAAACCATGTTGAATTGCAGGGGAGTTAAATTTCATTAAACGTAAATTAAAATTAAATTTCATTAAATTTAAATTAAACTTAAATTAAATTAAAGTTATTGTAAACAGTATTAGAGTTGAGAGATGATGTTTCCTAGCCCAAGTCTAATAACAGTGTAACAGTAACACTGCCATTCAGTATCTGTGTGTAATAAGCAAAGGCAAAGTATTCTCCCTGCATACAAACACTGACATTCATTTTACCTCCCCTGCAATTCATCATGGTTTTACCCACTCAGGCATAAATCACTCATAAGTTCACTAGTACGTATGTCTGGATCTGGTCCTTCGCCCCCAAACAAGCTACTCCCAGTGCTTAATTAGTTTGTCATTACCAACTATTGTATAAAACTAACGGGATATCTAATGTTGCTCACAATTTCATCCCACATGAACATGAGTGCTATAACTGTTAATATATAGGATCAGGTAGGCTATATAGCTCAAGTGTCATGAAATGCTAGATGTTATTAAGATTTATTTAACTTTCAGCAACAGTTTTTAATAACTGCTAACTTTGTTTTCAAGGCCGCCGCTCAAAAGTCCCGGGCCTTCCATGTGATGCCAGGACACCATGATGTCACAATTTCAAAACATCAGCGCAGGAGGCCATCAGGCTTATTTAAATGACATTATTTGCATTATAAGTAAGTTCAGGAGGCTGCTGTCATTGGCCTGCACACCAGTACAGTGGGCTGGTCCTCTGCCAGGAGGTGAGGGGGCATCCGGGCCTGGGAGAGTAGACACGGCTGCCCCCCTTGATGGAGGCCCATGTGTATTTGTTTTTTACTAAACCATGTGCAGAACATCTTAAATAACAAATAAACTTCATTGCAAAATAATTTGTTTAGAAACTTTGCGCACATTAATACTGTTTATTCAGAAAGGTAAATTAGAGCAGTAAAATCAATCCATTATTGGAGTAGCAATAAGAACTTGGCACAAGGTCAAGTAGCAATACAAATCTATATGCTGTGTTCAATGCAGCATATTAATATGGTTAGAAGGGCAGAGGTGCCACTCATCACTTCCAAATATTTTTTCTGTGAAACACTAGTTTGTACTGAAAGGTGACCCCTATGCCGCCAGGACTATATTCACATGCTTTGCATTGAATACAAGATAAGGAATCTATACTGCTCTCGTGCAAAGATTTTAATGTCTCTCCAAAATTGGATTTATTCAATTGGTCAATTCTTTAAAATAAAGTTTTCTATACGGCAACAAATATTCCTGCTTCATTGGGATTTATCTGCACTTTCACGAGTCCACAACCCTACATCAAGGACTTTCATATAACTCAAGAATGTTTTTTTCATTGGCATGAAGTAGCATGAAGTAGCAGTACATTCTACCACTTCATATTTCAAAAAAAGAAAATCAGCTAATAAATTCAACATGACTGTAATCACAGATTAATGAAAGCATTCTATATGTTATAAAACTATGTGGGTTGAATTTCTGAACGTAAGAAGATCGCCGCGAGGACACCTTCGGATCTCCTCGGGGGACTTTAACTGAGAGGTGAGTTTTTTTTTTTAAATATTGTAAACGATGCTGCCAGACTCGCTGCAAGCCGATGCGCTCCTGGTTCTGCTTTTTTAATAATACTTTATAAATAGAGCCCTAAATATGATTCCATTATCTCCACAATTGACTATGCTGGGTATAATGGTCCCTGCGATCCAGTGTGCAAAGCGCTGCAGGCATCTGCTTTTCATCCTATCAGTGTTCACCTGTATATGTGTACTATACATGTGTGGATTCATAAGATCCCTCCAGCCATGAAGCTGTTCCGTACCAAGGTATATTTTGGTCTGTTCTGACCATGCTCACTTTATACATTGTGCTGAAACTGATGCAGACATTTCCTGCATTGTATGCTTTATCAAATTTCAATAAAAAAGAGAAAAAGAAAATATGGACAAAGAAATATTCACACAATGGTATGTAATAACCTGTAGACCTTCTGAAATGGTATGTAATAAACTGAACATTCTTTTGGCTGGTGCAGGTGCTTTGTTGTGTGATATCATGACTGATTTCAGTTTGGATGCTAATAAAGATCCCAGGGAATGAAGGGATATGTTTCTCCCATACATGCCTAATTTGTACTATATTGGCATTTTAAGTGAGGTTAAATATTTAAGGTAGTAAAGAATCAGTTCTCGTAACTTGGTGCATGCAAGTGGAGTAGCTTGCCCCTCACCCACATGGAAGTTAGGATTGCACGACTATTTGTTCTCTGGGCTGTGCTACCTGAGCTTTAAACCCCGTAGTGAGAGTCTGGATCCAGTAAAAAGCTACTATTCATTATGATGTGTATGTGTGAATTGCTTTAAATATGCTCTCAGCTCTCACCTTAATGATATCCTCATTGCCTGATTTGCACTGTGTAAAAGAAGAAATATCTGTGACTGCTCCAGATGCTTCGATGGCCAGAACCTTCACTGGGATAGCAACAGTTCGACCCGTGAGAATAGCTGTGTTAATTATCTCTGTATCCTGGAGAGGGTGGAAAAAAGATATGGAAATGAATACGCCACAAGTTTAACACAAGCACAGAAACATAAAAGTAAACAGCACAAAGCAACAATAAACACTATAGTACATTATACAATGTAGAAAATACAATAGTAAAGAAGAACAAAAACAAATAAGTCTAACCATTGCCAAGGGAACTATAGCTCGGATATCCTTCTGCATCACAGTGAGCTCTGTAACAGCTTTCTCTGTCTCAGTTGGTGCTTTCTGGCCTTGATATTCTAGATGCCACATTATGCGCCTTGTAACAGACTGACTGGTGAAGTTCTCCATTTCAAAGTCCAATTGCATTATCACGTAAGGTGATTCAGCCATCCTAAAGTTAAAGGAGAGTATATTATAAGAAGAAACTATTTGGGACATGATGGGTTGCTCCATACTGAAGTCTCATACCTGTTTTGTTGTATAACATATTTCCATAAAAAAAATAATATATTACAATAATAAAACAATATGACAAGCACAAAGCAACTGCTGAAATGTATTAACATGATTGTGGATGACATTATTGCATACTTGCATGGAAGTGCCTGTTAATTACTTATTAACCCCTTCCCGCGCCCTGCAAGAAACCCTGAACCACCAAAGATTTTAGTTTATAAAGGCCTGCGGCCCTGAACCAGCAGTGATGTGGCCCGCCCGGGTTCCATTTGGCACCCTGGTGCCCGCGCCAGCCCGCCCCTGCCTAATAGGTGCGGATTTCAGGCTGGGTGCCTGCTAATAAAAAAATCTTGTGAAAATTCATTAAAGAATCACAGTGGAGCAATACATTCTTGGGTTCCACACAAATACAATGTGAAATATTAACACTGAAAACACTTTCCAGTCACGATAGATAAGGTATAAGCACTAAGCGGCTACTTTAATTAATTCAACTATGTAAAATACAATGACCATTTGTGTCCCATTATAAACACAAGGAAAGATTATAAACTCAGAAACATGAAAACATTGCCACATTGTAAGTGTACTGAGAACCTGTGCGAATGCATCCAGATGCAGTTTCTATGACTACAGCATCCACGTAAGCATTATCCAGGGAAATCTGCTTCTTTGTGTAATAGCTGAAAAATGTCCACAAGAAGTTCACTGTCACATCAGCACTTCACTTACTGACTAGCGGGACCGAAGGGCATCCAGGACTATGGCCCCAGCACAGTTCCAGGTAAAGCATGGGCCCTATATTATTTATTCATTAAGGTGTTCCGATAAGTCATGGCATTTGGCTCCTATCATGGGCTTTAATATATTGTGTAATGTGAATTCCCTAAATAGCTGTAAGCTAAAGCTGGTACAAGACAGTGTAAAGGGTTAATTCTAGGATAGATTGGTCCCTATCTGGCTGTAAACGAGGTTAGACATTACCGTCATCAAACCTTCTAGCAAATGACTTTTGGATTTGAAAGCAGCAAAGGGGCAATGCGTAGCGAGCCTGGTTTTAGTTTTAGCCATCTGTCATCCACCTATGCAGCATCCAATAGTCTTAGAACACGATGAGGGCCAGCCGGCTCGTGTGGATTATGCAATGGACAATGAACTGTGTGCATAGAAATACCCTGAGATAAGAGGTAATAGTTTGTCCAGACAATTGTGGATAGTTACGCCTGGTGGTAATTTGTTGCTGCTGTCCTGATGCTTTAAGAAGACACCTGTTTGGCTTCCATGAAGTCATGGGTATGAGTGATCTACAGGAACATCAAGCGCACTAAACAAAGTTCCATGCACATTAAGTTACACCAGCGGGGCCTGACTTTCCACTCCCACCTACCTTCATTAAATTAAGTGGGCAGGGGTAGTAGATTTATTTGAAGTGATAGGGGACAGGAAAGGTTTTGCAGGGCCCTAGGTGAAAATTGGGGAGGGGCCCATCAACAGGAAACAGAACAGGCATTTTTATACACGCACACACATATATATATATATGTGTGTGTGTGTGTGTGTGTGTGTGTATAAAAGCAAAGGATAGGGAGCACCAATAATGTATTAAAAATATATATTTATTGGGTCAGTCACACTATATATGTGTGTGTGTGTTCTGTTCCCTGTTGATGGCCCCCCCTCTTAATTTTCGCCTAGGGCCTCGCAAAACCTAGGGCCGCACCCTGTGTGTGTATATAATGTTTACACACATATTGCCAGTTTTCTGAAACAAATGCTTTCTGCTAAGAAGCACGTCACCAGTGTGCCATTTCAATTGCAGATTGAAATCGGCCTCCAAAAGGTTAGAGACAGGCAATGAATTTAAAGTGATCACAATCACCTTTTAGGAAAACAACCTGATGAAATATTAATGGAATGAAAGAAGTGATCCGCTTTAGACCACTTACCCGCAGGGGATTTACACTTCATTGCAATTATGTTTCTATTCTCTCGCAGACCTATTTAAACCATTCTTTAGACTTCTGAAAGAGACTATTTACATTCTGACTCTGAATGTGGGAATTGCAGCCTGCTAGACTAGAGATATTCCAATATAAAGCACTATATGTATATATATATATATATATATATATATATATATATATATATATATACTGTATATATACCATTATTCATAGCACTGTATATATATACCATACCCTTATTCATAGCACTGTATATCTATATATATATATATATATATATATATAGTCCAGGGGCATGGCACTCACACATAGATAAACAGCATGCCTGTGTGCGTCACCTTGAAAGAATAAATATCCAATAGAAGAGTAGTGGCACTCCAGGACTTCAAACAAAGAAATTATTTATTGTGGGTAACACTTCACCACATAATCCAACGTTTCAGAGGCAACATACCCCTTTCCCTGATGAAGGGTGTTAGCTGCAGGGTTAGGAAGCAGCACTGTCATTACTCTTCTGGACACAGAGGGTAGCAAAAGACTAAATAGCGATGGGGAAAGTGGACTGAATGATTTGATGATTATTGTTGTGCAGTTGTTTGTTTTGTGACGTTCAATATAGACAATTTACACACACCTGTGTGGCAGCCCCTGTACTTTTGATACATCCACTGTAGCTGTCGAGTGCTTCCCACCTGTCAGGAGCTCGGAGTTGACAAACCATTGAGGATCCCGTGACCTTGTAGTCTGTAGATTTATCCCTTTCTTTGCCTTCACTCTGTTAAGGATACAGACAGAAGCAATGTGTTATTGGTAGTTTAATCCCTTAAATACACTTAAACTCACTGATCTTAAATTCTACATAAATGTGGAAAATATGAAATACACATGAATCTAGTCTGACTTTGTTCCATGAAGATGCAGCGTTGATCAACTTTACCTAAAATTGCTATTTAAAAACCCCCAAGAGCTTGTAGTTTAGCAGAAGGTATAGAATGTGTTACTAGACACAGGCTGTGTACATGATAAGATCATCTCCAGGTGTTATTGTGACAGTGGACATCAATGCAGTCACAACAAAGGTAGGGAGGAGTGTGAATGAGAAGAGATGGAATGGCTCTGTCAATAACACTGGAGAGAAAAAGATAGTTGCATAGTGGTGCACACAAGTTATCGCTAGTCACTAGAAAAGTTTCTGTTTCAATTGTGAACCTTTAACTAATAAATGTTTACAATTAGAATAAATATGTTTCTGGTGACTAGCACCAACTTGTATGCACCACTATGGAACTTCATCTCTGTGGACCTGATTCAGGACATTACCTGCCTCGGTCTCTCTGTGCTAAGCCTGCACCATGTCCAGACATGGTGCAGGCTGCCCTACTAATTAGCAGGGCTTAGCCCTGCTAAAAGGGCACATGCTAATGAGAAAAGGGGCGTTCCACATTTGCATGATGCGGAGTCGCCCGACTCCGTGCCATTCAGAGTGCCGACTCCGTGCCATTCAGAGCCTGGCTGGTGGAGACGCAGGGCTGAATCAGCCCCTTTATCTCCAGTGTTATTGTCATTTATTAGACGTTAAAGTAGCACCCTTACAGTAACATAACTACTATAGATTCTAGATGTAATATGCCAGATTTTATACTGTAGTCACTTACTGACTGTGCGGGTTAGCTGTTCTCTCTTTGCTCACGAAATGGCTTTGTGACAAACAGCATGGTATGAGCTTGTCTGAATCAACTTTAGAAAACCGTATCCTATTTTATTTACAACAATACAACACAAAATTTTCAATGTACTACAATGTACAATGTTTTTGGGGAGAAGTCTATTATATATATATATATATATATATATATATATATATATATTAAACTGCCGTATATACAGATAATTTACATAAAATACATGAGATAAGCACACAGATTTATCTGGTTACAATTCCAATAAAATGCAGAAGCAGTACAACCCTACAGCATCAGATAATGGACGCCCTGACATGCAAACATGAAATGCTGTGTGCTCCTTTACAAAGAGATGACTGCAATATATACTCATCATCCATGGCTGACTAATCATTTGTCGTTTTCCAGATGAAGGGTCTAACTCAAAGGTACAATTTAAAGTCCTAGCCTCCCTACCTCTCAATGAAAGAGGCTGACAGAATGGGAGGTAGGTATACTGAATGGGAGTATGATTATTCAGGAACTAGAATAACAAATTAGATTGCTCCCCCTCCCTCCCGGTGTGTCCTGATTACACAATTAGCATCCAAAGATAGTGACAGCTCGTGGAGCAGCTGACAGCCTCTACCTGTGCTGCTAATCACTGTGCGGGAAGGGTACACCCTGACCTGAAGAGGGCTCTGTTATCTCTCACTATCCATTGCATAGCGGTGTATACTGTAGGTGTAGTATGTTACTAACATAGTGTAGGATTGTTTTTTAGAACATTCTGTAGTGCAGAGATTGTATTCGTTCTGTCTATGAATCGTATGCATATAATTTTGTTTTGTGGCGTACTTGCAAAGAATAAGACTAAACATGTATGATCAGTATGTTTTAATTAGAAAGTGTAAAATGACTCCTATATAAAATATGTGCAGTCAGTTCAGCGCCTTTTTAGCAGGTACAGACCATTAAAAAACAGTACTTTTCTGGCTAAATTGATATAGTTGGAGGGTATGTTGTCATAGGGTATAAAATGTGTAAATATGCAGAAAATACTAAAATGATGACAGGTAGCTTGGACAGCGAGCGACATGCTGATTATACATAAGCAAACTGGATTACTCCGAATTATTGCTTTTCTGTTTTCTATATTTTAATAATAAATAAAACTAAATGTATATTTGTAATTCAATCAGTTCCTGGTGGCTGGAGGTTGCTGAGGAGGATGAGGTGGAGAGGTATGAGCTCTGAATGTAGTTGGCATAATTTGGGGCCGGCATTTGGAGTGACTTTTTTTTTAGGTAAATTGATCTGAATGTGACATTTATTTCTATAGGATACCCTTCTCCAATTTCCTCTTTATCAGGAATTAAAAATACTAAAAACACAGGACAAGATTCTGATCCGGATGAAAAATGCGTTGCTTTCCGAAGCCTGGCTGACCACAGAATATAGTGCGCACTCCAGCTGCAGTCGTTAGGGAACTGGATCCACAGGATTCAACTTTCCATAATGTATTCACTGAACGCTGGAATTGGCGATTACACAACTTTATGTTCGAAATTTCCTACTTAAACTTTTTAAACTTATGCTTACATAAAATCCTGTTAAGTCTGGGTCGGCACACAGCCATGTGCGTTTGCAAGCAGCATCTCACACAGCCTAGGAAGCTGCATGAGTTCTCAGTCTCATCGAGTGATGTGAAGTCAACACAGTGGAACAATGTAAACATGCTTGGGAAGATAAGAATATCCTAAAATGTAAGTTAAATATGGATCAAATAGTAAAGTAGTGTCTGCTACTGCTTGCTAGGCCTGGACATGATATACAGATTGTATTTTATAATCCAATCTTGTAATTACACATAGGAAATTACACATAGGTNACAGAATGTTTTCCTTGAATGTTATATACTATGTACTTCATAAACTGTTCCTGAATTTACTTTGTGACAAACCATATTAAATCGCCAAGGAGGTAAATTTCATTAGTTGCAAACAGTATTAGAGTTGAGAGATAATGTATCCAGCCCAACTCTAATAACAGTGGGGCTGATTCAGCCGATCTGCGCATGCGCACGAATGTCACAGAGTCGGGCCATATGCGACTCCGCAATATGGAAATGAGAAAAGGGGAGTTCCACGCCCCTTTTCTCATTTACATATGTGCCTTTAGCAGGGCTAAGTCAGGACATGGTGCAGGCGTAGCGCAGGGACACAAGAGGCAGGTAATGTCCTATGGACAATTACCTGCCTCATTAAGGGTAAATAAAAGTTTATAAAATAATAAAAATAATAAAAAAAATAAAACATTAAATAAAGTGTCTGTTTGTTTTTTTTTATTTAAATAATTTTTTTTATTTCTTTTTTTTTTCATTCATGAAAGCCGGCACGTGTACGCTGTGAGTAAACACTGGCAGAGGCTCCAGATACAGCATCCGGAGCCTCTGCGTTTTTTCACATAGTGCAGGGATGCGGGGCATAAGGCATGCCCCTCTCCCTGCGCTGTATTCAGAGCTGCGCTTTTGCAGCATGCGGCCGCCAAAAAGTATGAATCAGGTCCAGTGCAACAGTGTCTTTGTGCATGTATTCTCCCTACACAAACACTAACATTAGTTTTACCTCCCCTACAATTCAACATGGTTTTGCCCACTCGCTTGTAAGTTGAATAGTATGTAAGTCTGGATCTGGTCAATTGTCATTAGAATAATGGTAGGCCATATCTACTAAACATGTAAATTTTTTAATGTCCTACCTAATTAAAATTACAGCGCTGTATTTATGCAATTATACTGCAAATCACAAGCTTTTTTTTTATGTCTCAGCTATTCGACTTTCCAGAGGCTTCAGTCTTCTAGTCACTGGTCCCAAGGGAAAGTGTGCACGCAGGCAGTACTCTGATTAGGGGCAGTGAACACATTGGGTCTAATAAAAGGATACACAGAACAGCATATGGTTTGTCTGGGTTATGCTAATAACCTGAGCAATTACTGCAGAACAAATGGTACAATTGTAAATGTGTCTCCTTGGGGACTCATTTCTCTGTCTCTCTCTAATAGTTTTGTCCCTCTCACTCTTCTCTTCTCTTTCACCAGACCAGACTGCCAGAAGAATTCTCCTTGCATGGGAAGCATCGCTGATTTTCCTTACACTGCCTGTGTAATTATGTAGTTTGTGATCCTCGAGTTGTTTATTCATGAAATGACTAGTATAAAGGATAGAACTCTAGTACTGACTGCTTATTATTATGTGATTTTTCATCACATGTCAATAGTCTGTAACCAGTCACTTCTTTATTGATGGCGACGAAGAAGTAACACACGCAGCACTCTGGACACTGCTGCAATTGATGAGTTCATATCCAAAAAATTAAATACGACTAGTAAACACATGGAAAACTTGTGTCCTAAATGACAAAAATGTGTCCATGCTTTATTGCTTCATCCAACGCAAAATCAAATCAGGCATTGTGTAATGTACATCTGGAATAGCATAACACACAAATCAACACAACATATTTTATTTTGCTGCCCATATAGATTTGAGGGAAAATACACAATGTTTGATTATCATAGCATTGAGGCCTGACACTTCACACCTAATACTGGTTACATGTAAAATGATATGTATACTGCCTCTTTTCACTCCCTCTAGTGGTAAGTCTATTAGTATTTCATAGATCGTGGAAGCAGGTAAAGTTCCAGATTTATCTATTCTCTCTCTGTTCTCACCATTAAACTTATTTTACTGATAGAGCTTTTCTGTTATTCTTGTGTGTTTCCTTGTGTCCCTTATGTATCCTTTTCTGACCAGCTGCCTTTACTATAGTTAGTCCTTACAACTCCTGCATATATCCCAACATTTATAAGTCCATGGTTCTACCAAACTCTACCCTAGTCCTAATCGATCTTCTCCAGCTCTGCTCAATTTGAGAAGCCAAATGGGACAAAATACAGAAATAATAACAATAAAAATAAAACATCAAAAAACCCTTCCTCCTGGCTAGTGTACTTATCAGGACTGATCTGCTGGAATCGGGACAGTTGGGAGGTATTCTTTTGTATCTTCTACCCTGTTTTTGGCAGGAGTAAGATTATGCCCCTGCAGTGTTCAAACATCATCCGGCTGTTCGTTTAATACTAACTACTACTAGTTGAGCTTTGTTGCAGATACCTGTTGCATTGCTTTGGCGTATCAAGCCTTAGCTTTGTTCACCTATGACCTGTTTTCCACACTTTTTGGGTGGTTCTGGAGCTTACTATGCACTGTCCGTAGTCCAGGCTCTGCAGTCACTGTATCAATCAATGGCATAGTAACAGTATGATTGCTAAAAGGAGTTACCACTGGAGACCTCGACTTGCTGGATTTAAGAACCCACCACGAATGGATCCAGTGAACGCCTGACTCTTAGGGGCATATTTACTAAGCAGCGAGATTGCTGTGAGATTGAAAAGTGGAGATGTTGCCCGTTGCAACCAGTCACATTCGAGTTCACATTGTCCAGTGTGTAAAATGAAACTGAGAGCTTGAATCTGAATCTGGCACAGGACTCTGCAAAGGGTATGGCTGTGTCATCAGGGTGTAAATCCGTGCCACAATATTAGTAGAACTCTATATTTGGGGACTTTGCTAGCCTTATATTTTGTCAGCTGCAGGAATGAAATAGTAGAGATTGTAGCTGACATTTTCTAATATGTATTAGGAAAATGAGAGCTAAAATCTGATTGGTTACTACTGACCAAATATCCACTTCTCCAATCTCACTCTATTGTAAATATAAGCCCTAGTGTCAGCATGCCGAGAACTGGGTTTATGTATGATCAAACTTTCATATGCACCTGTGACTGTCTCTGCACGTATTATTTATGATGGCTATGGTGAGGAAATTAAACTGTTTCCACAATTCTGTGCCAAAGGACAAAATAGTCAAAACCGTAAATAAGTGGAAAAGAAGTGTGAGATGTAAAAGTCAACAAACAATGTGCTAGATGGCAAATTGCACAGGACCTCCTATTAAGAAAGCCATTGGAAAGACCACATGTCAGGGAATAAAAAAAAAACAGGAACAAAACACCAGGAAAGTCAAGACGTGGAAGTGAGGGAGAACAAGACAAGTGCCATAAAATGATCCAGAATGATCCAAATGATTCCAAAAACTGGAAGGAAGATACTAATAGAAAATAGTTGCCAGAGAACTAGACACTATAATCAAGAAAGAGGGTTCCTGCTAGTCATTCTGTGCTACTCACTGGTCCAGCCTCCAGTTACTAAATAAAAGTTGGGACCACTCACAGTGACGTGTGTATGAAGCATGGATCACAAAAACAGTATTATGGCTTACAAGCTATCAGAACATGTGAACTCTGGCCACTAATGAGTGCCATGGCTTGTAACAAAACATAGGTTAAGTACTAGAGAATTGTGGTAACTGAAATCACATTTACATGTGACCTAATTTTGCTTGTGATTGTTGGTTAATGCAAAATAAGCCCTAATAATTACTGATGTTGCTTTGTACACCCATTCTCTATGTCCCAAAATCCACAGGAGCCACCTTGGACACCCCTCAACACATGGCCCAATAGCCACCACACCACTTATACTGAGAATGATTACAACACCATTAAGCCATTAAAATAAATAAATAAATAAAAACGATTCATTCACTGTCAATTCACAGACATCTTAAATATATAAAACCTATTTCTACATCTGCAGTCATTAAAAGCATACATGTACTTTGTGTGCATTATTAAGTTTGATGGGTGGGGGTTCTACCATGCTGTGCCTCTTTTCATATGAACACTTAAATATACAGCACACCAGTAAATATACAGCACACCACTAAAAATAAATAATGGCTATTTCAGTGTTTCATTTCTCAGCAGTAGGGAAGGCTCCTCAGAGGTAGCTTCTCCACGACAGACAACTTAATGGTACACACATCTCAACGCACTGCTTAAGTGACTCCCGGAATAGACATGAGAACGATGGGCTTAATTGGTCATCACTTTCCATGCCATCCTGTATAATTGTTTTGTCAGTAAAGTTAAAAGGAAAGTTAAGCATGGGTCTTTCTTGAGTGTTTGACAGTTTCTGCATAGATAACCTATCTTTGCGCTAGCAGTTGAAAAAAAAGTCAACAATGGCATGTTGTATCCGAAAATAGGAAAAGCACCTCATCTCGAGACTTAAAATAAAAGTTGATTCAGATGTTTTATTTCAGTGAGACATTTGCAAAGGAGATGGACCTTGAAATCCTACTGCTATATACTTTGCTATGTAAATCATCAAACCAACCATAACGTATTTTGCGCTGAAAAAGTTCATACATATAAGCAAAAAAGTCCAAATTCTGAAGAAATATATCAATTGGCTACCCCTGTGCTTTGTGAGAAATCAAGAACCTTTGTACTGTGCTCCTACCTTTGCTGTAGCCAGCTTTCCAGAGGTTGACAAATTTACATAAATAAAACATGTCTAATCTATTTTATATATTTTATTTATTTTTAAACAATATATATATATATATATATATATATATATATATATATATATATATATATACATTATTGTTTTATTTGAAAAAGAAAGCAGATTCCAGCCGCCAGCATTTTTAATTTGAAAAAAGAAAGGGGTAGGGGGTAGTCATTAACATCCTCTTCCAGTGAGAGGGTTTGATAGAATGAGTAGGATGGCAATGCGGATACACTATTTCCATTCCTGATTTGAGTTAATGTGATTGCAGGCGTTGGCCTATTTCTACACAGACTGTGGCTCCCACACATGTTCATTCCCATGTACTTGCTCATTAGATGAGAACAGGCACCTTGGGAAGTTAGCTTAGCATAGCGTCAGATATAGTAGTGCCACTGATAAAAGGGGAATCTAGGAGTAGGTTATCTGAGAGACTCTAGATATACCAAACGTCATATTTGGAGAACATTTTCTTCTTCTTTTCTCTAGTGACATGTATTCTTTTGATGTGTTTCCTTCTTGCATACCCACTAGCATATTATTATTCACTCTCTACTTGAAAGCATTTACTACATTGCAAATTTGCTTTAATTTATGAAACTATTTTCCAGACTTTTTTTATTACTTTAAAAGTATTAAATTAAATGAAACCAAAAAAAAGTATTAAATGAAACCAAATCTATGAAATGATTACTTATTTGCAATATGTTTTTAATATGATAGTTAGTAATAATGTTTAATCCAGATGTAGTGAGATTTATTGTAATAAATGATATTTTTAAAACCAAGCTTTGAGAAAATAAATCTAACGTGCGTTTTATAGAACAGAAGACAGATTTTTTTCTTAAAAATTGATATTTTTAGTTTATTGATATTCCAGACTGTAATTTCAATGGAAATGTCACTTAAAATGATCAAGCAGCACAATTATTCTCCACAGAAAATAACATAATAAATTGTGTTATGCATATCATGCTACAAAAACAAGGAAAATTCAGTCAACAGTGATTTGTTTTTACGGCATGTATATGAGCAATAGTGTTACAGTATAGTAATATAGTAAATCATTTTATCAGATTTACCAGATTTATAAGATATCATACTCATTTAAGAATACCATCTACTCATTTATATTTAGGCAATTTGTATGGTAAGGCAACAACATCTACATCAATAAATAAATATATACCATTAATATATGGAGCTGTCAATATATTTTATAAAAATCGAAATATCAACATTATTAATAATAATAGGTACTGGTTCATCCCAAGATCATTGCTAAGCAGATACTCCCAACACTTACCACAACTATCAAAACATAGAGCCTTGAGTGGGGTACTAATACCAGTGAATATAAAAAAATGGCATTACATACTGGAATAATTTATGATGGTAAATCTAGTCCAAGGGTGCGGTAAACCTAAGCCTAAGCCAAGGGACAGTTATAAGCAGTTCTGCATGGATCTGGTTTCATAAGTAAGCAGATTCGGATAAAGTGTGGTACAGTTCTGTTAACCTCCCCTTCTCTGTGCAGAATACTAGACCTACCTGGAAGTCTGAATGTGGTTTTATAACTCTTCCATAACTATAACTAGTTCTTTGCAAGTATTCATATATAGCATATGTTCTCATATATGGTATTTTGTACTGCTGCATTACCTGAGAGTGAAGTGTTCCACAGTGGAGTTTGGCTGCATGTAAAGCAAAATGCTAAGGATCTCCCCTGGTCGCAAGCGCCGGTTTGGCAGCCTGATAAAAATATTGGAATCCAGATGTCGCTCATCCACTTGTTCAACTTGAACTGGTTGGTACAAACTGATACTTCCAATGCGCAAAAGGGGATGCTGAGTTGGGCCTTCTCCACCTTTCCGTGCACCTATTTCATTTTGGCAGCCACCACTAGCGTCTGGTAAGTGTAAAGAAAAAAACAGTTCTATTTGTTGGCTCTCTCCATTAAGCTCAGCACCATCAGATGGAGATTTCCGTCTACCGATAGGAACGGCTGGCGATCCAAACCAACTCTGAGGCAGTTCAGCCTCAGCTAGACAAGTAGCAAGCGTTCCCTGTAAACGACAAGAACTCTTGCGCTCTCGCATTTCCTGAAAAATGTGAAGTCGAACGCAGGGAAGACGCTCTGTAACAGCAAAATCATCCCAATCACGGCCAGCTACATAGAAGAGCACTTGTACAACTGGTTGGTTGGCTGGTACCTTTGTACGAATTATATAAGCTCTCATTTTCCAGTTTACAGTCAACCGGTCAGGAACCTCTAGGATGCTTGAGGGCTGGAGAAGTTCTTTTGGCAAAACCTGTCCAGCAGAGAAAGGTCCCAGTGTGACATTCAGTATCGGTAACTCCTTTGTTTGAAAAACCACAAAGGGCTCTGATCGCTGTAGCAAGGGGATATTTGAATTCCATGTTGGAAGTGGCCCATCTTCACGTAAAAAGAAGGCTAAGCGGGTATTGGACAGGCGATAACTCACAGGTAGTATGGCAGATGGAGGCGGTGGAAGGGCTGTAGGATGGATTGTAGGAATTACTTTGCAGGATGCTGAAAAAGAAAAAGTGTACATCAGGATACATGCTAAAGCATCAATGCAAGATTAATCACATATGAATGCATGACATGGGCTAGCAATATAAGGTCTCATCCGGAGAAGAGAATTTTTGTGAAAGTATGCAATTTGTCCACACCCTATTTAGGTACTGTTTTTTTTTTTTCAATGTACGCCCTCCAATCCACGGACAGTAATTTGGGCTCTTATACAACCTGGACCCTATGCACATAGAATCTACTCATCCTTATGCGTAAATCAGCCATGTTTCTTAGTTCAGGATCTGGCCCATAATGAGGTACACTAACTAAACACCACTTTAATAATGTGTTTTATTGCCCATATATTTTGAACATTCCTTTATATATATATATATATATATATATATATATATATATATATTGATATATATATATGGCGCATGTCTTCTAAATGTTCACATTGTAGTATAGTATCAGAACCATAATATCAAGAAATTGCAAGGTGTTGTGCTTAAAGCATTCTGTTCAAATCCTAGCACATGTTCTGCATATTCAGACAGCAGTTTATGTTAAAGGACTAATGTGTACGTGAAAAATAAATAGAATAAGGGAAGCTCAGAAAACCACTAAAGCTGTTTAGAGCTGCGATCATTTAGTTCTCAGTGCTCTGGCACTTTCTTTAACACTTAGACAGTGAATTGTAGAAAGGAAATGTCTTTGCAGCATGCAGAAAGGCAGGGCAGGGAGCACTGCTTCTAATGGGGGTTAGCAAGGAGTATTCAGCTACTTAGTATTCACACCCAGGCTCTTTGCTGAAAGCAGACTCACTAGGCAGCCAGAAGTTGGCCAGAACTCATCGGGGAGATGGGTGTTTGCCAGACGTATGGAGGACAGGGTTGATTTCTTAACCCCTGTGTGCAAGAATCCGGAACAGACACAACTAATCATGTGGAGGGTGTGCATGGAGATTTTACACAGCTACAATTCAACTATCTATAAGCAATTATTCAAGCAGATTATCACAACCGACATAACACAATCCATCAGAGACAAATAACCAGCATTATTTAATAAGACATGTAACATGTAACAGTAATATGACCATTTCCATCTGGTACAGTCGTCTTCATTCCTCCTGCTTATCTCTATGTAATAATAAGTCATGTATGATACATGTATTAGGCCTTGTTTTAGGTGGAGGGCTCTATACAGGCATTATACCGTGTCTGGGTTTCATATTCTCCCAATCACACCTTGGTTAAAATAAAAAGGCTGCAATGCCACCATTTCTAAACAGTTGCATATATAATGTAGGTGCAGTGATTTTCCTGTGCATAGATCATGCATTATTTATTGTGTATATAAACAGTAATATCTTTGACAGAGGCAAAGTTTGCATCTTCACTGTGAAATCACTGAAAACTGTCTCACTAACCACTTAGTCTGTCATTCAGAAAACAAGGCTAATGTATAGATAATGACTTTTCATAAACACAAGGGCAAAGGGGGCTTTTATTCAGAGGTTTTGTTAAAATGCCATTTAACGAAAGAGTAACATGGATAATGAATACAAATATTTGGATGCTGAGAGATCATGACTTTGATGTGATAGATATACATATAATAAGAAACTATCATTTCATTTACTAATGTACGCAATGTGGAGCACAGTTATTACATATAATTGAGCTCTGACCATACACTGCAGAACTGGCTTTTACTGCATGGAAGAAGGAAGTATAGGCATTACAATACATGTAGGCTTTATCCATGGCTCAGTGGCCCCTACACCTATGCTCCAGAAACAGAAAAGCTGCCATGAAGCAATGGTGGAGGAAATATACCACTTCCGTATTAAACGCAATACAGTGATACCAATAAATCATAATTTATATAATGAATGTATTAATATTATTCACACTAACATTTATAGATTATATTAATCCACTAGCAACCAGTGCATTAGCAAGATTTAGATACTTGCTAAATCAGATACCGTTAAATCAGCTTCTATTAAGTGAATGAAACATTCACTTAATGGTGAATGGAGATAAAAAATAATAACATTTTTTATACTTACTCTTTTTATACTCAACACTGGAGCTCAAAACATGTGGTTGGAACAGTTGTGCAAAGCTGGTCACTGGGAAAGAACTGGGCAGTCTGACACTTTACTTTAGCCAGAGTTTATTTATGGTTACATACTAAATTGTATAAAAAGCCATTTGAAAAAAAAATGACCCTGAGCCAAATATAACATAAAGACTAACTTACATAACAAACCCCCTCCTCCCACATGCCCAACCACTATTATATTGGTTATAAATCAGCTTTTGCTAAGAGCTATCCAAATTGGGAAGCCCCATGAAAACTGGGACTGTTGCAATACATGTGTCATTATTTACACGGACAGATGGAGCAGCATTGCAGCAAGAGCCAAAGACACCATTCAGTGAACGAGGGCCATGTCATGGGGGTGGACTATTATGGAGGTGGTATACGAAATCTTTATTGATGATACTATGTAAAAGTTTCTAACTCTTTGTAATTTGTAAATCAAGGCAGGTTGTGTGTCACTGTTTAAGTGTGATCAGAGCAGCTTCAAGTCAGTTGCTTTTGTTGTACTGTATGTGTAGATTAATCCTTTGTTAATTGCTGCCTTCATTTTAGTTTGTTTGCTACTTTATATGTGGAATACTCTGAGAAGAATAATCTCTAGGGTAAATATCGTGATTGTCTTTCTCATAGTAATCTAGCTATTTTATGGAGCTAGCAAATTTGCTACTAGTACAAAAGAATCATTGTTGAACAAATAAAACAAAATGTTGGTAATGACATGTAAGACTGAATAGATGGCTCCCGAATGGCTGTTCAATGACAGGGCAATGAAGCTTGGAGGATGCCACAGGCACGGTGGATTGCAAGCAGGTGCCAGCAGCATGTTTACTGCTGGGGCAGACACAATTCTTATTCACTGCTACATCCAGTGTGATGTTTTCCAGGATGATAACATAACAAACACATTGTGATTATTGGCACATCTTTCTTACAAGGTTGAACAGGGAATATTAAAGCAAACACTAGGCCAAAGAGTAATGTGGACTTCATTGAGATGACAAATATTTATATATTAAGGTAAGGACGTTTATTGTTACCTAAATTATACATATGGCTAATTTTAAAAATAAAGCTGGCCACACACTATAAGATAAATTGTTCCAATTTAAGGATTTTTTCAAGAGTGGGCAAAACCATGTTGAACTGCAGGGGAGGCAAATTGAATTAGTTGCAATCAGTATTACAGGTGAGAGATGATGTTTCCAGCACAAGTGTAATAACAGTGTAACAGTAAC
>JABWIB010000182.1:104209-117120 GCA_016617825.1 Platyplectrum ornatum | reverse complement strand
GGGGGGAGGAAAATAATTATAATAACAAAAAAAAAAAAATTAATAATACACCGGGAGGGCAGACGGGACCATTCCGCCGCCCTCTGCGGTGGTTACGAGGCGTCGTGACGTCATCACGTCACGGCGCAACGTGACGTGATGACGTCACGTCGCTACAAACGGGGGGCGGCGCTAGGTCTGCCTAGGGCGCCCGCAGACCTAGCGCCGGCACTGGGGCAACATCCCCTNTTTTCAATTTCCATGCAATCTCCCTGCTTAGTACATTTAGGCCCAGGAATTTTTACAGGTACACCCAATTTACTTCAATTTCTTGGCTGTCATTTGGATAATTGTTTTGAGGTGCAACCTCAAACCTTATTAAACATAACATATTAGAACAATTGCCTTCTGGGACAAAAGCAGAGAACACCAAACACATGGGCGTCTTGAGAAATCGTAATTGAGGCTATTTAAATGTGAGCAGGAAAATGATTTTGTCATCCGTTCCATTTCTGCTATTTTTGGAATAGTTTTTGAAAGCCTAAAGTGTATGGAAAGGGAATATTTTAATATTGATTTACTGTAACTTCATATTGTTCAAATAAATACAGTGGAAGCCACATAGCATGCATATTTAACGAAGCAATAACACAGATTATAGCAGTCAATAAAGAAGCTGTCGCCAGATACTCGGCACAGACAGCGGAATAGACCCTAAGAAATATAAGATTGTATCATACAATGATCTTTAATTAATCTCTTAATTTGTGTTTAGGTGCACTGGGCATAGTTACAAAAGTGCAATTTGATCTGTTTGCTGAGTGTTATTCCGGATTTGTGACATCCTTAAAACATCAGATCTGGAGTTTTTCTGGCCATGCTGATTACTGCTAATAGTATAGGGACGTATACAGACGTAATAGTTAATGCAAGCACACTTCCCTGCACTGAAGGGTATTATTCCACCAGAACCCTATTTTAACTAATGCCGCAGCTCCGCAGAAAATAGGTTCATGGGGAAATACAGATTGTGCATAAGGGCTTAGCCAATCCCTTTGATATATATAACTCAGTTACATTCAGATACACAGAGGAATGCCGAGGGGTCCCCAAGCATAGTTGCAGAATGCAAACTCTTTTACGCTCACTGGAAAACCAGTGTTTTGTGTAGAAAACACTCAATTAACTCCCTCTAATTTCCCATCTGGAATTTGAAGATTGTTGTATTTTTATTTTGCTGATTTCATTGTTCAATACATGAGTATAAATTATAATAAAGATCTGTGATGCCTGAGTGTCCCCATATAAACTGTGCATGTATGGCCAATGAAGCAATCTAAAACTTGTCAGAAACTGTGAATCACAAGTCCACAGAACAATTGCGGCTCTCTCAGGTCAGGTGACAGGTACATTTGTCAAGACTGTTCCCAATGAGACTCTACTACGTGGAGTACGTTGGCAGGCCAGAACTGTGCTTATAGAACAAGAAGCAGTATATAGCCACTTGATTTTCTCTTGACACAAATCTTCATCAGATAACCACTTAACTGCTTTGCCTTATCAACAATGCTGCTGGTTACTGCAATGCAAACTCAAATAGAAAACTACTGTTTGCGTCCATTCTCATATATAGGCAAATCCAGGTATTTAAGCGACACAGCTAGATTGCACTGTAAATAATCTGTGAAATGTCATCAAACGACAGGAGTACTAGGCACGAAACATTTAATATTTTATGAACAAGGTCATGCAACACAAAACTAATGGAATTATTAGCAAGACGTGGTGAAGCATTATTTACCACTCATGCACACCAGTGGAGAATAAAGAGAGTGAAAGCTCTGACGATCAATAATGTATGTGCTATCTGGACAAATCTAGTAATCATTTAGGGTTGGATTCAGACTTCAGCTGCTGCTATGATTAGAACAGTGTAGGTTCAGTGCGATGCTGGATTCCCGCTCTAACCTAACTATGGCCATTCCACTCGCTTGCACAGTTGTCATACCTTAAACATGCCCTCAAAAGGAAGCAATCCTATCAAGTATACAGAGAAAGTTCCAAATAGGAATTTGTGTATGTGACCAGAAAAAAATTAAATGTACATATTGGACAAACAGAAGCTTCAAATGGTCTCTATTCTCCGCCATCTCCACCTCTAAGCCTCTTTACTTTACTGAATATTTTTTTCCACATCAAACCAAATGCAAGGTTAAGTTTTGGTTGCCATGGCAACTTGACACCCAGGCTTAGTCAAGCTTTGGATAGGGTACCATGAATTTCTGTGTGTTATTGCGTTTTTCTATTCTAGGAATTTTACAAAGCAGGGAGATTGAAAAGTGGGAATTTTGCCCATAGCAACCGATCATATTGAAGTTCGCATTTCTCAGTTTAATTTTACACACTGGAGAATTTGAAGTCCAAATTTTGACCTGCACTTTTCGATCTCCCCGCTTAGTAAATGTAGGCCTAGAACTCCCTTTGAAGTCCATCTATCAAAATGTATCATCACGTGATCTGTAGAAAGTTCAGGGCAACTTCTTTCCACATCTTTTCCTTTTTCAACCCCTGTGCTGAATATTCTCGGCTGAGCTCCATTCCTCTTTTGCCTCTAAACAGATTTAATGCAATGGCGATATTTTGGAACTAGTCAAAACCCGCAAGACGGATGTCTTTACGCTATTGTGCCAGTTGAATCCGCAATAGCTCTGTGTATCATATTTCTGATCTCTTTATATCTCAATGGGTTAAAGATTAATGAAGAAAAGCTGTAAAGCTCCTCTTGGCAATGCAAGGGATAATAATTTTCCTGTTGCCTAACTCTTTTAAAGAGCACTCTGCTAGCTGCAGGATAAAAAAGACATCTGCGGGGCTTCTGAAAGTATTATATGTTGGACCCCATTCAAATTTTTTATTCAGAGTTTTCAAACATGCTTCTAAATGAAGGAATAAAAAGTATGTGCCAGAAACACAGATACCATCATTCACCCTGTTATTATATAAAAAATACTAATCAGAAACGAAATTATTTATTGGCAGAAGATACAAATATGAATGTACAAGATAACTACATACCACGTTTCCCTGATAATAAGACCTACGCTGAAAATAAGCCCTACCCTAATTTTTGTTAAACTGTCCAGAATAAGCCCTACCCCGAAAATAAGCACTACGTGAAAATAAGCCCTAGTGAATTTCCCAGGACTGGGGGGCATGATGGGAATAAAAGCAGGACTGTTTATATAAATCTCTGTCAATGTTAATTCAGTGTTAATTAAAATAAGACCTACCCCGAAAAATAAGCACAATGGTCTTTTTTTTGGACCAAAGAAAAAAAAAGACAGTGTCTTATTATCGGGGAAACACGGTATGTTGTTCATCACACATAGCATAACATAGGGGCCCACAAACACAGGTCCCCATTGGTGACTAGAAACTGGGAAGTGGTGTCTCTCTCTCCCTCCTTCTTTTCCTACAGTAGGAGTGCGGTCAGCAGCCATGGAGGAATCTACACCCCTTGTGCGTCAGCCCTGTGTGTGCCGCAGAGGACAGGTAGAGAAGTCTGGCAACACTTCTGTAGGTAAGTAGTAGAAACAGGTTTTTCTTTCTATGCATAAAGGTATATACACTGTACACAGTAATACAACTTTATATGTACAGTATATATAAGGGTATGTATTAAGGGGGGCAAGGGGGCAAATCACCCCCCCCCAAAAAAAAAGTGAAGGGGAGTGTTTTCACCACTACCCCTCTGAAGCACTGTTTCTGGTGCTACAGCTACATGTAAGATCAGGTAAAGTGCTGGCTGAGCACCTTACCCCATCCTACAGGTGCTAGAGTGCCTGTCACAGTGATAAGCTCTCCAGCTACTGGAAGGGGGCACCACGAGCAGAGGGGAGGGGGTGCATTGCAAAAAGGGGGGGGGGGAATAGTTTCCTACATTGAAAAACACTGCAACGCCACTGGTAAGTATGTAAGTCTGTATCTACATGTATAAATATCTACATGTATATGAAGGTATCTTATTATAATAAGAATAAGTTATGTTTGTGTTTAGACCCCTGGCATAACATATAGCAAAGTTCAAAATAAAAATGGAACATAAACATACGAACACTTTTTTTTTATATTCCAGTGTTTGTTTTGTGAATGAGGAATGTAGTCAATATACGGATGAACCCAATATTAACACAAATGAGGACTTAAGTATGCACAGGTTACTCTAGAGTCTAGACCAAGGCATGTCTGAGGCCAAGAAGCTGCTTATGGCTGACACAAAACATAACCACCTTTTCCACTTTACTTTAAAATAAAGTACTCAGTACTTTCCGTGCTGTACTTATCTTGTCTCTGGAATGAGTGATGTGTCTTTATTATCTAATGTGTTCACAAGGATTTTAAATAGGATTTTAAATTGATATACTTCCAGAAACGAAGGTAGCCAGTGAAAGTGAGTTTCTCCTATACTCCTGATACAGTATGATTGCAAGGAAGCTTGTTCTGCCCTGAAAGCATCATGGACACATGGCACACTCAATTGGATTATTACTACTATTATCTCTTAAATATATTGCGCTAGAATGTGTCCAGTGTCATTGTATTTAGCTAATTTTACAAGGAATGCTAAATGAACAGTTCCTCACAGTGGCGTAAGGTCATCCCAGGTGGCCAGAAGCAAAATAAATGTTAGTGCCCCTCCTTAACATAAACACATAAAAAAAGTAGGTAAAAATACAACACGCAAAATATTAAATAAAGCAACAACATAGACAAATGACAAAACCTAAAATTAAAATAAACCATCAAATATATTACACTATAGTTATATGGATCCAAAGCTCTCAAAACTGTGTGTTACTTTGCTCTACTATACACAAGCAGCAATGTGAAAGTTAGTGTTTATATAGTAGATAAATGGCACAAATGTGCTAAAACTGCATATTGAGAATGGAGCAGCTTACCAGATTCCGGACCAGATTCAGATCTTTAGTCTCTAATGAATTACTCAAGAGTGGGCAAAACCATGTTGAATTGCAGGGCAGTTAAATTTCATTAGTTGCAAACAGTATTTGAGCTGAGAGATGATGTTTCCTATCCCAAGTCTATTAACATTGTAACAGTAACACTGTGTGCAATGCAAAAATAAAGCATTCTCCCTGCATGCAAACACTAACATTCATTTTACCTCTTCGGCAATTCAACATGGTTTTGCTCCTAAGTTGTGCTTAATTCAAAATGATGTAAAGTCTGGATCCGGTCTATCGTTATGCTTAGAGTTAACCCTTACTGTCCTGGGTAATAATATGTCCAAGCACTGATAAGCAGAAGTCTATGCTAATGGAGTAGTAACCCTGAGCATGCCATATGTCTGCAATTCTTCATTATAATGTGAATGAAGGTTTGCCAGCAGCAGACTGTTAAACTGCAGTATTCAATTGATATAGTGAAATCTAAAAATGCTAATTCATTTGCATTCCTAACGTTACAATATGGTTTAGCCCAGGTATTCACTTGTACCTGTTTTGTCCTTTAAAAAAAAGTGTATTTGAGACAAAGCCACAGGCCCTGAACATGAATGAAGTGGTATAAAGCAGTAAGAATTACCTTTGTGCAGGCAGTTCTTTTACATAACATACATTTTAATGTTGCAGTACTTACGGTGATTATTAATTTCCCCCTGTTTGATGAATGAGAAACATGTTGTGCGGGCTACAGCTTGTATATTTCTCTACCAAGGCTTCAATTAAATATATCATAAACAAATAATAAATAAGTTTCTACCTTCAGGTAGACAAAGCTCTTCTGACTAGGGAAATGAGACAAAATCTTTGGATACGAGTCAGTAAACTGGAACACTTTGCTAAATTAACATGGGCGAAAACATTTCAGTTTGCAAATATTTGTGCTCGGTATCTACTGAAAGCAAACAGATTCAGTTAATTATCCAGGTGAAAAACAGGTTGAAATAACATCTGTAATACCTCGCTTCGTAGAATCATTTGAGATGAAAACTAAAGAGAATATGTTCACAAATCCTTACAAAACAAAATGATCACATGCTACCGTTCTTAGATGTGTAGCCCAGAACTATATACTACACAGGAATACTTATGAAGTACTACAACCTGAATTATAATTTGTATTTCCCTAACTTACCTTGTCCTATGCTTAATAAATCTCCCTTAGAACTTCCATGTGCCCCATGTATGGTCCCTGTTAGATTGGTTTATGCTTCAAAACCCAGGCCTAAATTTACTAAGCAGGGAGATTGAAAAGTGGGGATGTTGCCCATAGCAACCAATCAGATTCAAGCTCACATTCTCCACTATGTAAAATGAAACTGAAAGCTTGAATCTGATTGGTTGCTATGGGCAACATCCCCACTTTTAAATCTCCCTGCTTAGTAAATTTAGGCCCCAATCTTTGTAATAACTAGCTGCTCCTCCCTTCCCCATCCTGTTCCTTGTGTCTTTGTATAAGTTTGTTCTTGTTCCTATGTATCCCTCTCACTGTGGGCATGTGTCTTTCTAGACTTCATGACATATGGATTCATTACATTTGTGTTTTCATTAATAGTTGACCTCCTCTATATGTATAGTACATAGACTTGGGATAAAATAAAAGGCTGAAACTAGAATACCAGAAAATATTTCCTTCTGTGGTTGCCCTGTCTCTTGCTTGCAAAATTCCCATTTCACATAATCAAAAAATTGTATTGAATTATTATCAATTCTCTTGAGTAATAAGTACTACGCTGTAATTCAAGCAAAGCAGAGTTTTAATAACCATATGCCCACTACTAGCAGGGAGCACATAGAAACATAGAAAGTGACGACAGTTAAGAGCCACATGGCCCATCCAGTCTGCCCACATATCATGGCCCTCAATAAACTAAACCAGGCATGTCCAACCTGCGGCCCTCCAGGTGTTGCAAAACTACCAGTCCCAGCATGCTTTGTCAAGAATAAACTGTATAAGCAGTTAAAGCATGATGGGAATTGTAGTTTTGCAACACCTGGAGGGCCGCAGGTTGGACAAGCCTGAACTAAACCCTCCTTTGTGCTTGATTTATCCAGAGGTGCATGTAAAACAGCAAGAAGCCCCCAGAACTTCTGTATGTACAATCTAAGAGGTTCATAAAGCAATACCTCTGTGTACCTATAGAAGTACATAACATACCTGCACACTACAGACAAGCTTGGTGAAGCTACGTAACCATACACGATGTGTAACTGCAGGTTAGTAAACTTTGATGTTGGCTGGAGTTGGTTATGATGAAGGCTGTATAAACAATATGCCGGCAGCCATTTCTGAACCCTTGTAAAGCACTCAAAAGTGTCACATCCTAAAACTAAAGTGATACATTAGTTGTATCAGCCCCCTAAACATGACTTGTAGCTGGTGCAAATGTTTTTTTTTTATTGTAAACAGTCCTTTCTAGGTCTGCATTCAGCTCTGGATTGTGTACACTTGCATGGGCTAACCTTACTGTACAATGTTCCTCCACACTCCAGACAGTAACAAATAAGAAACACATACATAGCCTATGTATGTAGGGTACAGAGTAATTACAAAAAGGGTCGGGAAGTATATAATATATGAACACTTAAGAAAGACATGAGGGATAATATATAGCTGGACCATGGATTTTGTATAGCTGGACTGTTTGGTAGAGTTTCTCGATCACACCCTTCTGCCATCATACCATACGTGTATGTTCCCATCAATCTGTGCCACATACTCATGGTGTGGCACATTGCTGATTAACAGTAGGTTATGTGGCAATGATGTTCAAGGCTACTTTATTTTTTATCCTGTAATATCATATGGGACCAATATATCAGTTATGTAAGAGTATTTAAAGAGTAAGTTAAACCTACAAAGTAATCCTATAGTGATCTATATGCAATGTAATGTGTTAAGTTAATAATGCAATATCTTATCATACATTGATGTTAAACAAATGCTGAGAAAATGATTTAAGACTGCCTGAAATCCCCAGACAATATGCCTAGGGAGTCTTTTTTATACAGCTGCTGAACTACATTGCACGGCACAGACAAAAATCAGGCGTCCTGTATCTTCTTATCAAGGCCATTCCACTTTTATCTGCCTAATTAACCTCTATCAATGTCTCTGTTTGCTGCACAAGGCTAATATGAAGTAGATCAATAAAGATATCTTGGCAACGGCTGCCCTATTAACCGGCTCACTGTTAGAGAGAAGTGAAGTCATAAGGGCCAATGAGAGTAACAACCCTGCAGCTATGACTTGAGAAACAAGTAGAGAGGTGATAATGGGGCTAAAAGTACTTGTTTCTTTTCTTTTTGTCAGGGTGCTGTTAGATATATGAGACGCCGCGTTCTGAAATAACCAGCTCAAATTAATTTGGAAAGTCTCAATGCAGCATGAATTTCATTATGTTGAATGTAGCAGGATCAGAACATTAATCTGCAAGATCTTCATATATAAAGCATACACAAGAGAATTGTTGCATCGTAGGTTGCTTAAGTCATGGTATTTATTGCATGGTACAAATACCTCCTTTATATTGCTATTAAATCAATATGTAATAATATGTTAAATCCATCACTAAAGGTATATCTGTCACTACACCCTGGAGACAGCAATGTATTAGAGCAACCACTAATCACTAACTCCATCAAATAATGATAGCACCGTGGGGCATTATTATAAAGTTAATTTATTTAATTCATTATATATATTAAGTACTTTACAACTGTCATTGTCACATTTTTTTGTGTCTTCACTCAAAATAATCCATACTCTACAGTACTCTACACATTTTTGTGTGGAAAATAATTTTATACAAATACATTCACACTCAATACATTGCTATTATTATTATTATTATTATTATTATTATTATTATTATTAATATTATGTATTCTAAATTAGGGTTCTATAACAGCTTCCTTTGATGACCATATTGGGAGACTGTTATTAGAAATCCCAGAATAAAACTTAAATGAGCAACCCCATAATAACAGCCGACACATTAACATAAGCATTAGCAACATCATTAGATTGTAATAGTGAGCAAGTAGTGTTATAAGTGCCAAGTCCATTGGATTGTGCTTTACACTGTGCGCTGAGTCTAATAGCCTCTGTGTGTGTCTGCAATTATTACTTGGAGATTTCTGGAGAAAATAATCATAATGATAAATAAAATGAATAACCCTGATATAAAAACTAAAAGTACCATTTCATGTAATAATATGGGAATTGCCAACTTGTGGTTTCTACCTGCAGAGGGACGGCAGCGGCAAAATGGGTGTGGGGCTGCACTGCCAAACATGCGTTTACTAAGGATGGGCAGGACTTGATGTTATTAAGTCCCGGACATTTTTAGTAATGAACAAATTACTTGCACAGGTTCTGGGAAATTTGCAGACTCTCAGGAGTCTCCTGGAAATTTAGGAAGAGTCGACAACCCTAAACTATATACCTGCTGTCGCCACTGGACTGGATCAAGTCTTAAGTAATAGCGACATTATACCTTTGTACAAGGAAATCTTTAAATGGCTAGCAAGGCACTCATATTGAGCGCTAACTACTCAAACGCATCTGATAACCACTGACGCACATGAATTGCCAAAATCCTAATACATGCTTACAAGCAGGCACAAATGTAGCTTTTATCATTTCTATTACAAACAAAGGACTGACAATAAAAGCATTTAAAGATACAAACAATCCCTTAAGCATAAACAATCTACACAATATAGTGCAGTAATGATTACAGGCTAATGCAACACATCCCACACAAGCTAATAACATCCAGCTGACATTTGTTACATTTCTTTTTTTCTGGGTTGTGAGTCATCCGCTGATCTATGTTATGCTAGCTATGCATTTACAAATGTAAGCCAGTTGAAAAGACACATAGGGTGTCCTGTTAAAAGTACAACCAGAGCAATAAAAAATCTTTTTGTTCCTGGGTGTAATTGCAATTTTTCTGTGGCTGGAAGATAAGGTCTAGTGGAAATATCTGTTTAGATTTTTGCAATATTTATAATACATGGACCCCATATTAAGATTTCTGGGCCATAATCACTTTCAATGTACAATCTCCACACTTGCCCATCCTACTTAGTGGCCCCAATCTCTGCACCTTGCCTTGCTTTGGACATGCTTTCAGTGTGGAAGGCCAGAGATGTCCCTTTACAGAAGTAGTAGCATTGAGGTTGCATTTGTCATTGGTTTGTTCTTTATTAATTTCAAAATCCTTACTATGCCCCTCATACTAGGACAAAACTTCTGTTCTGGAACCTCCTGACTTTTGGTATGTCTCCAAAACATTCTCTTTTGGATGACTGCTGACTTCAGTCATTTATCACTTGCTCCAGGGAGCTGGTGTTGGGGACATAACTTAAAGTCTGGCCTGAAATGATGACCGCTGTAAGATAATGTATGCAAACAAATTTGCCTACAACTATGTTAAACCCAAAATAGAGACTCCTATTCACTTCTGCTATTTGCCGGGTGGCCTTTTTGGATACAGAATGTTCTGTTGCATTATGCTAATAGCAGCCTAAACACACTGGGACACGCTGTTGCTCTAAATAAGATCAGTCTCTGTTTGGCTTCTGCATTTCAGTGCCCAATAACTTGTCAATAATTGTTAATCTTTAGGGTACATACAACCAATGTCTTCATCCTCATCTGCCTGCTCCTCCAACTTAAACCTCTATACCTGTATATCAAGATATCCAACTTTTGGGCATCTTCATAAGCATACTTGTTATCCTGAGACCTCCCAACTCATTACTGCATCTCCAAAGTGTACCACTTTCACTGGGTTAGTACTCCACTGATTCTGTCTTTAGAAACTGCAATATTTCACCATAATAATCATCATGGTACCAGGTGAACACACTGGCCTATATTTACTAAGCTGCGGCATTGGAAAAGTGAAGATATTGCTGTACATAGTAACTCCACAGACACACACACATAAATAAAGCTGGGCATCCATTTGTCCGATATTGTTCTAGTCAGTGTATATTGGTGCCGATATACAGAGCGATTTTGCCATGGTAAAATAACTCCGTGTTCGGCACCATTCACTAGAACAAATAAATAAAAATAATAAACCCTGTACTTACCTATCTGCAGCCGGAGAGGTGCCCAGTTGCTCCCCCGCTCCCCTGACACTTCCCTCTGGCTGGAGAGGAAGTTCTGCTGTGAGTGACAGCTGAACTGGGCACCTGCAAGTGACAGACGGGGCACCTGCAAGCGTCTCACCTGCAAGAGCGACATTAAGTAACCCTGTGTGACTATACAGCACCCAACAGTAAGTCAAGGTGTAACTCCTAGCATACAGCAAACATCTTCAATTTCCAAACTATGGAAGAAACTACGTAATTCACCTTCCTCCTCCAGGGTTAACATTGCGGTTTGCTGTGCAGTGAAACCTTATGCTGAATGAGGTCTTTACACAACTATCTTTGAGCAAAATAAGGATGCCATCTATGGAAAGCACAGACATGCCTGCTGCAGGCAACAATAGACTCCTGGCTATGAGCAATGGCTGGCAATATGGTGAATGCATTACAATAAACATGCCTGAGATAAGGTTTTATTAAAGCAATCATATTATAAACCATTCTTTTTGTTATTTTCCATGACCAGGGGATTATACAGGATATTTGGTTTTGAACTTCATCATCTGGGCTAGTGTATCAAGGAGAGAAGAGAATATTTAAATAAGGAAACACTAATAAACTACAACGACTTTGAGAACATTAAGCATAGATTGTATGCATAAAGAACCAAAAACAAAATATTAATATTGAGCATAAAACAGCTGCTTCCATAAGCAAGATTCATAGGCAATATTACACTGAACTGGCTATGCATGAGACATATAAATAGATCTTAGAAACTAAGAATTGATCCTTGCTATACACTGTATGATAACCATAGTGATTATCACAGAGTGTGTAAACACATTCATTTCTACGTGTGTGTGTGTGTGTGTGTGTGTGTGTGTATATATATATATATATATATACAGCATATATATATATATATATATATATATATATATATATATATATAGTTCAATTCAGGGCTCGAAGTGGGGGTGTATACGGGGGTATGCCATACCGGCACTTCTCCCACTGATGTATGGCACTTCTCCCACTGATGTAATAGAAATACTACAAATCTCCATTGACTTCCATTATATTCTGTGTTTCCATACCCCCACTTCTAAATGTCCATACCTCCACTTCTAAATGTCCATACCACCACTTCTATACATCCATACCACCACTTCTAAATGTCCATACCACCACTTCTAAATGTCCATACCTCCACTTCTAAATTTCCACTTCGACCACTGGTTCAATTGCAAGGGAGTTACATTTCATCAGTATTAGAGTTGAGAGATAATGTTTCCTAGCCCAACTCTAATAACAGTGTAACAGTAACGCTGGTCAGTATCTGTGTGCAAAATGCAAAAATAAAGTATTCTCCCTGCATGCACACACTAGCATTAATTTTACCTCCCTAGTGTGACTGTCACAATATTGGCTATTGCTTTATCATTTATCATATATTTTAGATATGATATGACTAATACTTAGTCCTGTTTTCAAGTGCATGACTTTAAAGAAGGAAATTGCAACATACTAAAGATTTGTCACACACACATTGGAAACTTACACCCATAGGTTCATTCCAATGGTAAACAAAAGTAAAAGTGTTAAGAATAAACCAATGTGGCTAAATAAAAAAGTACGGGAAGCAATGAATAGAAAGAGGCGTGCATTCAANTTGTTAAAATCTGAGGGGACTGCAGAGTCCTTCCAGATCTACAAAGAATGTAATAAAACATGCAAAAAGGAAATAAAAATAGCAAAAATAGAAAATGAAAAACTAGTTGCTAAGGAGAGCAAAACAAA